>JAPOND010000143.1:693873-706054 GCA_028829205.1 Ithomia salapia aquinia | reverse complement strand
ACCGCTCTGTTTGTAATCGCTAGCATCTGGCTGATAACTAGTTTATTTTTGGACGCGACAGTTGAAATTTTTTTTCGGAACAAGGAAAATTTTTACAAAAATTATTTAGAGCATTTGAAACCAGATGTTTGTAGTATTTTGTTAGAAATTAAAATTTTTGGTATATCTTTATAATATTATTATCATTAATTAATGAACGATTAAGATAAACTTTAAGAAAAACCGTATTTTTATTTCCAAACCTGTTTCGTAAAATTACAGTCTTTCTAGACCCTGTCCTTAAGTTAAAAAGCTCTGCTTAACTCTGTGTTCAATTTTTAGCAAAGATATACTTCCGCAACTATTTCAACTAATTTCTTTAACGCCTGAAATTAATAATTTATTGGAACTTAATTTTAAAACCTTCTAAACGTTTATTAAATTAGTGGTGAAAATCCATGGATTATTAATTTTAGAGTCATTATTAATATATAATATACGTTAAAGATGTTACAACATAATCGTTTAACATAATAATGGTGTAAATCACCATTATTTCTATAAATATAGGCTATTAATTACTAGCACTAGCAATGTAACAGCGCTTGCTTTTATATATATTTTTAATAGTGACACTACCTATCTTGAATATTAATATTAAACAGATATATTAAAGAGGCAATAAAAATGTATTTGTATGTTATAAGCAAAACAATCATAGTAGCTGATGCTCATGAGCGTAGCCAACCTTGGGATCAGGGTGGGGCAGCAGTCAACCTATCCCCCCCTCTCCCGGTAATTTTTTTGAGTAAATTTCTTACGGATTTTTTGTTTTTTTTTAATTAGGAACCTTATAGATCAGAGCCAGGGTGGGGCAAGCGCCCCAGCTTGCCCCAGTGTGGCTACGCCCATGCTGATGCTACATATATAGTTACCTATTAAATTATTATAAAGTTTTAAGACTTAGAACATATCTATTATGAAACGATTTATTATTTGTTTCAAGATTTAATGGTTATAATAACGATTGACATTTATAGATATCATATTTATTATCATTTATTTCTATATTATTTTATAATACTTATATATTTATTTTATTTTTTTAATCTTCTATCTACGGACACGTCCCCTGTGCACTTTTATACATCTATACATATAATAAAATTGTAACTTATCGATGTCTGTACATGAAAAAGTCAGAATGGGGGTCTTTATAAACGCAAGAGAACCCAAAACAAGGTTTTTTTTTCGTTTGTTTTCCTACCCTACCGCATTGTATCGTCCTACTGTTTTTTAGATTTGTTCACTCATTTGGAGGCTTCCATTATGGCCAAGTTCCTGTTTTTTCTGGCCATTTCAGTATTATATTCTATAATGGTGTAAGGTTTCGCCTTCATCGCTCGACTAATAACTCTGTCTGTTGCATCGTCCTCGCTGTCTTTAAAATATACACAGCTCTCGGTATGACAGGACACTGCTACGACCGCGTGTGGAAAGCTGTCATGCAGTTGCATCTTAGCTCTAGTGTTAAATATAAAAAAGCAGCCTGTGCTTCGTATATGGCTAAGATTCGCGAGCCTTTGCCAGATCCATAACTCTCGTTAAACGATGTTGTCTTCTCTTGTTGTCTGTCGTTGACAAAGTATAGGGTTAGGTCCAGGGAATATTCGACCCTGTGTAACCTTTTCCTTTAAAAAAATACTCATATAAAATTAAGTTAAGAAGATTCAATTGTCAATTTTTTTTTTATTATATAAAATCTATTTTGGTATACTCTAAAAATAAACGAAGTATCATATCAAAACAAGCGAACAAGATTATATCACATTTATCATTTATATAAGATAAGAAAGAAAACGAACCAAGAATCAACCCTTGAGAAACGTACTTTACTAAAGTACGTGAAAGGTTACGAATTCGAATGTCATTTATTTCTATGTGCTGGTACAAGAAAATTACATCATTTGTTTGGTTTACATCCTTAATGGACCCAGAGACTCTTATCAAGACAAGCATATTGCACAACTATAGTTGATAACTTGAAAGCTCTAAAGGTGCAGCCCGATAAGTGACGTAACGTCGCGTTAATCTACTTTTAGGATATTTTTAGGGTTCTGTGCCCAAGGGGTAACAACGGAACATTATTATTAAGACATCGCCAGCCGTTTGTCTGTATCTCATGAACTATATATCTGATAGCTAGACAGTTGGAATTTTCACAGATGATTTAACCGCTATAACAACAAATACTAAAAACAGAAGAAAATAAATCTTTAAAGGGAAATTCATATAGCGAACGTGATTCATCTGATCGATTTTATTAATGGCAACGCGTAGAAGTGTTTTTCGATGTATTTACGTATATGTACGGAATTTCATGCGCAAGTCCAATTTGAACATACCCGATTTCTAATTTTAAATGATTAACTGCTGATATTTGTTATGGCGAACTCATATATTCCAGCAATCCTCATACTATAAATTCTTAATTCTCACTAACTCTTACTTATAAGTTATAAATATAGACTCAGGTAAAAATCTTTTGTTCTCCGGCAGACCGCTTGAATTTTTGTTTATTTTCGATCGGCTTCCACGTTATATCTTTAGTAGGTACTTCTTATTACTTGTATTGAATTCCAACCATATGTAGTATTAAATAGGATCAGTTTAAATTTGTTAATCCATTGCAGAGTTGTTGTTACGGTGTGTCCGATCCTCACATTGTTTTTATTAGTCAAATAGATCGCACCGAAACATCAAAGATATAAATATATATAAACATAATACTTAAAGAGTATTTTAAAAACCTGAATATCAACATTAGCCGTCATATATTATATACAAATGCCATAAATGACATTAATGGCCACCATGACGTCATTCAAATACTTAGTAAAATAATAAACCATTTAGAACAAAAAATAAAATGTTTTATTTCTTGTTGTTATGTAAAAAGGCTTGGATAAGCAAAGTAAGCCGTTTGCCTAATTATAAATGGTCGTGGGTCAGTCTGCAATGAGATACAAACTTTGTACACTATAAGTATATAACTAACATAAGTATATACTTAAGCATATAAAAGTATATACTAAAGCAGGACAACAATATTGTTGTCCTGCTTTAAATCTTAAGGTAGATTCACTGTCTCAGTCTGATTAGCGAAGATGATAGCCGTGTATGCCGGTAAATATCTAATGGTTTACAAATTAGGCTAAATTTGAAGCAAACATATTTTGCATATAAAATAAAACATTCAATATAAGTCAAGTCAAGCAGTGATTTAAATACGAGCTGCTATATATTGTACAACTACATACCTCTTTACCCTTGCTTGCTTCGTCCAGGTCCAATCTGTATTGATTAGGGTCCAATAGAAGTCTGAATGTCCTGGAGTCTCCCTCCAGCTCTGGTCTTGGTTCGGGACCATCCTCTATAACCCTCCCAGAAGCATCCAACATCCCCTCCACTTCACAACCACGTATGTAGACTATACCAGCTTGATCTACCATACTCTTCTTGTAATCATATTTCGTCCCTAAAAACCATATTTATGATTTCAAGTGTTTCGTAAAATGTAATGAAAAGCTACAAATATGTACAAATTTATTTAGTTTCTTTGAAGTTTTCAAGGTTTCGTTTTTTAAGAATCTAATATTATATACGGAATGCTAATCAAAAATAGATTTATTATTCGAGCGAAACAGACGCTGATGTCACTATCAACAGTGAATTTGCAAACTAATATTTAATTCTAATGAAGAATAATGCGCATTATATTTATAGTCGCACGTAGACATTAGAAGTTTATTACCTATACCCTGAGTGGGCCTGACAGTTATTAGGAAACAAACGTCATGTTTTCTTAAACTCTCCCATTCGTGTTTTATCTCGTTTCTAACGCTCAACGTCACTGTGACGTCAGCACGCACTCTCGAGGGAGCTTTCTCTCCTATATTCGGCTTAGCGACCTCCACAACTGCCAGGCTCTGAATCGGATGCGCCATACGAGCCCACCCGCCGAATATAACGTTGCCGTCCTCTGCTCTCCTGGTACCAGAAAAAAGTTATTTGAAAATCAACCTTCTCTTCCTGAGATATTTTAAATAAAAAAACATGTAGTTACCATGGTGCTAAGCGGTAAACTGCGTCTTCAATATCCTGCCGAATTTCATCTGGGAATTTTATAAATAAAATTTAATACTAATATTGTATAGAAACAGTATGCATAGAGATAAAAACATACATAGTCCAGAACCGATAACCCCAATTTATTTGGCAAAAATGAACAAAGTATATTTAATTTTTAATAAGGTGAACGAATAGAACTCACTTATATAAGTATATAGATGGGGAACATGACAAGAGAGTAGCTTGAATTAGACAAAAAAATTAACGGAATGGCAACCACGAGATGGTAGAAAAAGAGGCAGACAAAGGAGAATATCAATACGATTAGTGGGCCAACTTAGTCAAGAAAACCCAAAAAAATAAGCCTACGTGTTACAGCTCACAATGACTACTAAACTCAGTAACACGATTTGTTAAATTTAAGTAATAACAAATATATTTATTCAAATTATGCTGTTTAGTATCAGCCATAAAGGCCTAATAATACTAAAAGTATGTATATACCTTTACAATATTGATAGTACTATAAATTGATAATACTGATTGTGAACGTGTAGCTCTCACGTATGCAATCATTTGTAGGAATTTTAGGTTATCATTCGAAAAACAGCAAGTAAAGGTGACGTTGAGTCATACACAAACAAAACATTAATCTTAGACAAACGGCGTCTGTAAGGAACAAAGTGTATGACGTAATAAACACACTTTGTATTGAAATGACTTCGTCATATCTGAATAAGATAGTTATTTTATATAGTAAATCAGGAATTGTTACTTCTTAATTTTAAACGGTTATTACAAAATAAATTTTAATGAGTATACGTATCAGTAATAAAACGGTTTGTTTTGTTTAAAAACTTTATTTACAGTTGTAATTTTCAGATTTAACAGCCTCTTCGTATTAAAGTTGTCTGATAATTTTTTATTTTTTGTAGTAACAGATGTGTTTTATTAAAAATGTTAATGAAATAGCCATCGGTGTCAACATTTTGTCATACTTCTTGGTTCTAAGCATGTTTTAAATTATGTGACGAAATTTAAATTTTCGGGATTTGGAATGTTGTTACGCCGCTTAAAATAGTTCATACTAATAGCTACTTCGCGGGATTTCGCAAGGTCGTTTATAGGGGCCATTATCATTTCTAATATATACTGTGCTAAGAAAAACTATTATATGTAATTTAATAGTACGTCACCCGAACCATCCTATCATAACTATTTATTATTGTTATTTATAATGGTTCTTCTGTTTAAATTATTGTAATATGAAAGCTATATAACTATTAAAGTACTCAACTGCCTTGGTTCTCCTAACTTAGTTAATTCTTATAATATATTCTTACCATGCATACAAGCCAGACAATTGTTTACGATTCTAAATTTCAAACTACCGATACGAAAAGCTACGTGTTTGGTGTATTACAGTTATGAATGCAAGTTAGGTATGTAGGTAGCTTCTAAGCTTATAGGAACTTATTAACCCAAATATGTCAACCCATTAAGTAGTATGGTTTACAAGCATGTTTTGTTTAAACAACGTAAGATATACTGATTAGTTTGATAAACTTTAATCTAAATATATATAAAAAATATTATTTGCTACATCTTAAGGTTTGGCCATCAACAAAACACAACTGTTCTATTTTCCTAAAATAATAAATTTTATTATAATTTACTTGAAGAAGTAAATTCACATATGATATCGGATTTCAAAATCAATTTATATTTAAATCAATGTTCAACAAATCGCCATGGGCGAGGTCAATCAGTATATCATTACAAACAACCGACTATAAGCATGAAATTGTTAAATGGTACGTATCATATCATGACTCGGTTACCAGATGCTAGACATGAGTAACGATGATTGTCATGTTTTATAATTAATGATTTAAGAGAAGACGCCAGCCACCAGATTTACTTCAGACTAAAATCTGAATAGAATAAATGGCAAAAATATAATGTAATGTCGAAGAAGTAGCAAAGGAACAAGTTGAAGACAGGTTTGGTTTAATGTCTGAAAGCTAAGCCATATAACAAATCTATAAAGCTAAAGTATTTGACTTCAGCAATACTCACAAGTGCTCTCCAAGCGGAACAGATTAAAGTTCCGCAATAGGTAGTCGTGAAGCGTGAGAAATTGTAGGTTGAGCTTAGGAAGTGCGAGACAACGTTCCCCGCTGTACACCTCTGTCGGTACCACGTGCTCGTCCCACACAACACGCTCCGTGGGATACAGTGGCATGCAGTTCAACTCTTCCAGTTGTGATGTGCGACGCTCATGACGAGATATCTGTATTCAAATATTTGTTAATTTCAGACTTGTCTCACCGGGTCAGACCGATTTACCTATCTCTATCGCCTATTCGAAATTACGTACTTGTCATAAAATACTTCGACCTCGGTATCGCACCAGGTTCCTTGTATGCGAAGAAATCTTTAAGTGGTCATAAAAATGTATTATAAAATATTTGTCGTAACTATAATGAATTTAGCATATAAAATTTATTATACTATTCAATTTATTAAAATTATCTACGATAGCTATGGGCTGTTCAAATTGTTTATTCTAGATCTATTTTTAATATTTTTTTTTACGAGTACGTCGTGATGCCGATGAAATAAAACAGGTTGCTTCAGAAGCGGCAATTCCCACACATGAAGTGGCATTTAGCTTTGAAGTATTAAATAAACATACCAATAGTTCTCTGAGGAAGTCCTTATCCAGTCTGTGCCAAGGGGCTTCCTCCTCTTTGCCTTCCATCGGCACCAGGTTTAAGTAAGTCGCGATAGCCCTTAAAGCCTTGTCACTGAGAATTAAAATTGGTGTATTAACGTGATGGGCTTTAATGTTGATAATGGAATAACTTTGATTTCAATAACACTACCTAAGATTCCCAAAGTGTTTTTGCAGAGATTCCCTCGTGTCGACGCTTGCTACGTTTGCGAGTGAAAATAATCTTAGATCTGGAAATTTTGAAAATGCGGCTTTCTGCAACAAATGTTTAATTTTATTTAACAATTTACGTAAAAAATACTTATGTAGCATATTCATGAAGATCAATTTTTAAGTAGTTAAAACTTGGATTTAATTTATATTTGTACTTTAAGTATCTTTGTTCATTCAGTTTTACCCTTGGAAGCTATTAAGTCTTTACCATATGGACATGTTAATGGTTTAAGACGTATGGATCATTTCAAGTACTTTAGGGACTGACTGCAACATGGTATATCTTCAATCAATATATATGATTAAGAATTGCCTTGTGAATGTTACAAGAGTTACACATTCTAGTTATATTTTATTATTTTATTATTGCGTTTTTTATTATGTGAGCAAAGAAATACAAATAAAGGTTAAATATATATAGAATTTTGATAATATGATAAAAAGTTGTAGACTAAAACGTAAGGACTCTGTCCCCCACATATGGCCAGGGCTTTGTTCGGATGTGAGATGAAATAAACAATAAGTTCCTAGAGTTTAGTCTCCATGACTAAATTAATTTCGAGAACGAATGAATTGTTTATTTAGGCCTCACATAGTAAGTAAGCAATGCATCGTGTTTTTCGACAAAACGCTTGGTGTACCGGAAATAGAATATAAACAATTGAAAATAGCTAACGGATTTTCAATAAACCATTAAAAACATATAGAAACAAGAGTTTGGTAGGGAGAATTAGTAAAAAGGTAAAAGAAACACAAAAATGGAGATATCCAGACTGGATCAATAAATTAATGCTTTTTTCCTGTCTCGATCCCTAAGGGGAAAGGAGATTGGGGAAAACAGTGTCAGGGTGATACCCTCTTCCTGTGGTTTAATTTGTCAGCTATTAATATAGGCGTCGGTTAGATAGAGTCTTGGCTCTGGAAACCCAGTTACCCAGGGGAGGCTCAGCTAGACGAACCGAAGTGACAGCTCAGAAAAGACAGAATTCTTCATTTTATAACTGTCAATTAAATGAAAAAAACTACAAAACTACGGCTGTCTGAATTTACCTGCAGAGATGTAATTCTTGAATAATGTTGTAAGGTCATGTCGCGGTCCATCATAGGGTCGCCAGTTTCATCACTGATCTCGAAACGAGCGTAAAATTTTAGCATTTCGAGTAACTGAAACAAAAATATTAAATGTTATAACTTTTAGTAAAATTTATTCAATCTCAATTAAAAAAAAATATTTGACGACTTCGTGAAATACAATTAGTTAACGGGATATTAAAACCTATTCAAAAAAACAGATAACTATTTTCAAAACTATGGCTTATCCAATAAGTATATGTAACAGACCCCTAAGCCATAGCTACATAGAAATTATTTTTGTAAAATATTGATTGTATCTGTACAAAGACCCCTGGTTTGTTTCAAGGTCACTATATAAATAGACCAGCTGTTGCCAGCGACTTAAACCAACCACAAAATATATTTACAATTCGTAGGTACACAGTTATTTTTAGTTTGATTTATAGCCCAATTAGTCAATTATTTATAGCCCAAATCACATTGAAGTTTGCTCATAAAAATTACGGAATTTCCCCTCTTTCTTCCACATTTGGTAAAAAAAAAATGATGACTCAGCCGGTAAGCTAACACCACACCAAATTTTTCAACATAATTACAATACAACCATTGTAATTACAAGATAAAATATTTCTTTCTTGGCAAGAAAATATAACAAGTATAAATAAAAAATATTATATATTTTGACCGGAACAGTAACTCATTAGCCATAACATATTTTTTTTAAAAATCCATATAGTGGTTTTCATTTTACAAACAAACAAACGCATAACAATTTCAAAAACCGTAAAAATATGTTCGATTGTTTATTTTTTTATACCTGTACTTTTGTATTTTTATTATACCTGTAGATAATATAATAAAACTACTACATAATACTTTTTCTTTGTAAAAGGAATTTGGATAGCAAAATGCCTACATTGTTCAGTTATCAACACGACTTGTTCACACTGTTATCAGTAGATAAAGTAAAATTTGTTTACTTTTTGTTTAAAAATAACTATTTTCTATTATTATAGAGAGACGAGGGACACGGTTTTTCCTAGATTTAGGGCAAATATGTCTATCTCTATGTGTACTGCAAAGGAAAGTCATGAATTCTATTTTTTGTTTACTGAAGCGTGGTAACTTGTAAAGGCTAAGCCTTCACAGTTCACTCTTCAGTATCGGTTGCGCCGGCGCAGAGATACGTCGTTGTGCGGAGTAATACAGTATAGTTGATATACCTAATTTCAATATTGTTACGTCAATGAGATAATAAACATTATAATATCGTTACTTAAATTAAAATAATATATAGTGCGAAAGTGAAGTGTGTTAAAATGAAGTTTATTTTATTATTTGTGATATTGGGGATATTAAACTGTGACGCGAACATTTGCTGTACTCCGGAACAGGGTGTACTCGAAGGCAACGAGAACTATTGTGTGAATTTAAACACTAATGTTACTACACCGGCGAATTTCAAATGCAACGAGCCATACCTGTTCAGTTCATCTGAGTACAATTTTACTCTTATCGATGGAATATTAAAATTGGAAATGAGTGAGGACATGGTAGTAGATTTGGAAAGCGACAAGTGAGTATTAAAAATTGTAGTCCTTCTTAGTGATTAAAATTAAAATGTACCTAGTTGAATTTAATCAATCAAATACCTCGTTTCTAATTATTTACTCAAATCGTAATACTTACATATATTTATATTTAAATACCTAATAAGCAATATATAATTTCGTAACCTCCTTCTTTCAGATTCTGTTTCGCAAACAGCACGAGGTACTTAAATGAAGCTGTGGTTATGCTCTGCGCAGACATTGTTGAGGAGCTGGTTGAAGACAGCGTATATGGATACTGCATCATTGTCTCTGTCATATTCCTGGCTCTCACTGTGTTTGTGTACAGTTCAATACCTAAACTGAGGTAGCTTGTTCAAATTAAAATTATTTATTTCATCAGATTATTACAATGATGACCAAATTTATATGAAGATACATATAAGTTATGTCAGGTCATGTCTTCAATATAATAACTAAATATTTTACAAACCTAATTCCAAAAGTACAATTATTCATAATTATTTTATTACAGAGATGTTCAGGGCAAAAGTATAATAAGTTTCTGTATAAGCTTGGGAATCGGGTTGGGCCTCTTAGCCAGTATGAAAATAATGGAGTACAGCGATCTAAACCTGTGTGCAGCCAAAGCCTTCTTTACATATTTCTTCCTACTAGCGAGTTTCTTTTGGACCAATGCTATATCTATACAAATACTTCGAAGTTTAGGGTGAGTAGCTTTATTGACATAATTCATACAATAATATAAATAATCACAAGTCAACGGCTAAGCTGGATACTTAAGAATATTAATACTTAAGAACATTTTATATTTATGAGACAAATATTTTTTATGTGCCCTTCAATGACAAGTTTAATTTTACAGACGACCGACTACTTCCGACTACAGCTGGAGACCGTTCCTCTGGTACGTGCTGTATGCCTGGGGATGCCCTGCAATCTTAACTATCATTCTCGTTGTTGTCAATTACACTCCTGGCAAACATCGAAAACCTGGAATTGGATTGAATACGTGCTGGTTTTTTGGTAACATACTTGTTCCTTTATTAATCAATACTTTGAAATTATTTAGTTATTTTACTAAATGATAAATTATATTAAAACACATAGATGTTATCTATGGACAGGCGATAAGGGTTTGGAAGTAGGGGAAACCCAAACATCCACCCATTGCTAGCTGTACTTTAAATAGGGGCAAAAACAGATATTTATCTTACGAATACTTTCAACCACCCAATAAACAACACCTCAATTTTATTTATAGGTGCCGTTTTACTTATTTATAATACATTTATATATACCATGAATTTTGTGTATGTACCCGCCAAAATATATAAACATTACTAAATTACCATCCATGTAATAATATTATATGAGTGTATTATATGTGTATATAATTGTAGATTCGACTCAACAATGGTACTATATGTACAGCGTGATGTCGATACTTATAGCAGTTAACATCTGCATCTTCGTGTATATATCACTCAGCCTGTGGCGCCACTCCTTCGCCTCGACTCACATAAAGGCGCTCAAATACAAGTGCGTAAGATGAATAACTATATGTTTAAATTCATTTTATATCTACTAACGTAATGTTCCGGCATGTTTCTTTGTCATTTTCTTGGTATACATTTTACATAATAATTAATCATAAGGGTTGTCGAGTATCTTGAAGAGTATTACAATAACATATAATTATTATTTTTATTCAGATTCTGGATGACAGTCAGAATGTCTATAGTAATGGGGCTGCCGTGGATATTTGAAATGATTAGTTCACTGTGTGAGCCTCATATTATATGGTAGGTGTTTATTTATCTGTAGACGCAACTTAAGCAATGAAATATTAAGTAATGAGATTAATTTAACATTTTTGTACATTAAAAACCGAAGATCATTAAGTATTAATGGATTCGTTTGCATAACGACGAAATTATAAATTCTTCATTCCATGAGTTCATAGTACAGAACTGATAGAAGAATGCTCTTGTCTATTTGGTGCCTAAAAAGGCAAAAACATGACCCATCTAACTGCAGGCCTATCCTCCTTACTTTCCAAAAATAATCGTGACTATTATGAGAAGCCTTCTTTTGACTTACCTTGATGATCACCAGTTAATTAATGACTTTCAATGTGGCTTATGCCATGCTTCCCGAGAGCATATGGCAAGTGACAAGCTTTCGAACTTAGCGGGGCATACAGATTTTCTCCAGCCCGTAAAGGCTGGAGTTCCCCAGGGTTGTGTGCTATTCCCAATACTGTTTTTTCTATATATCAATGATATGTAGGATACACCCAAAAAATATTGTTATGCGGACATCAAAATAATAATTTAATGAATTATTTGAAGACTCATTTGTAGCGTGACTTTGAATAAGTAAGTGCTTCTTTTGAGATCAATGTTATTTAAATGTTTGTTAGCTGTTAAAATATTTATATTATTCCAATATGTGATGCTCAATTAAATTACCT
>JAPOND010000139.1:3770822-3781496 GCA_028829205.1 Ithomia salapia aquinia | reverse complement strand
GCTGACTAGGCGTCCGCTATGTTTGATTACTTGCCGACACAACACGCTGTGTGTGCTTGATGCTGATGCGGTCCCCCGCCGCGGGTTGTCACTGCTAATTTGCACACAATTGTTCGTCGCAGAGTGAAAGTAGAGAAATAAGAAGGAAAATGTAGCTCGAAGTCTATGTAACTCACTAATTGGGCTCGTGATTTTGTATTCCAGTGGCTAAGTCTACAAGGCTTTGTGAAAACTCTCCTTTAATATGGGGAATTTATAGGACAAAGCACTTTTATCATTTTATGATTAAATCCTTCAATTTAGTGTTTTTACTTTTGCTCACTTTTGCTTAAATTAAAGTCAGCTTCACAGTCTTATCGAACTAGAATGTATGAATTATAAACGTCTTTCGCGTGAAAACGCTTCACTTGCTCTCTTGACTTGATACAAACAACTCATCTTCTCTTGTAGAGCTTCCACGGAAATACAGTAAAGTTATATTTTATGAATCGTCTTAAAATGTTAATCATTAAACGAATGTAGGTATATATAAATAAAATTCGGTTTCCAAATTATTTTTTTGTAATATCCAGGCTTACCATAAATAATGCAAAAAATAACTTGAACATTTATTAATGTAATGTGTGGATGTAAATGAATACAATTCCATTAAAATATATGAAATAAATATGTCCAAAAAATTAAAACCTTAAATTGGACTGAAATAAAAATCCAATAATAATATTCATAAAAGAATGACATATCACAATTTGAGATTCTATTATAGTTGGAGTTGGAGCATAATAATATATTTTAAAAGGCATTCTCCAATCCAATTACATTACTCATGTGATTGGTGTTGATGTTAAATATAATGTAGCTTTGCAGCTATTTTTACGCTCTGATGAGTAATTAATCTCTGAAAAGTAAATAATATGGCTCTAAATGAATAAAGGTAAATTTAATTCAATGGATAAATAAAAAAACTTTTTTTATTAATCAAGTTATTTTATACATATTGCTATTTCTAATAACAACAATGATTTTCTGTGATGTTATTAAGAATTTAAATTACATTACTTCAGTGGTTTCAATTATTTTCGTCAGCAGGTAATCGACTACGTAATTTGTGGTAACAAGTAATTCACCATTTGTTACGGTCCCGTAATTGTTGTATGTACAAAAACCTTTTATCAATTCACAACAAATTGAAGACTGTTAATCAATGGCGTAAAATTAAATACAACTAAAAATATATTTTGTAGTAATATATAAATAAGTTCATTATTATATTTACAATTAAGATATAAAAATCTATAAGATCGATAATGTCTTAAGATGTGAGGTATTTTTGGTTCAACATAATTTATAGTACGAAATCGGCATAAAGTTTGATAAAAGAAATCGCGTGCGTCGAGAGAAGATAACAGTTTGGAGTAATTACGTTTGTTGTGAGCGCCGACAATCACTTAGAAGCACCTTATCTAAGGCCTGCTTAACGCGGGCTCCGCTATTAAGTCATAAATCGTTGGCTAGTCACGCAACAAGCTGACGATTTGGTGGTAAGCGATTTATCTTCGCCCTGCCATCTAATTAACGAAATCTGCTTTTGAATCGGCCGCGATTCATTGTCTGGACTTGATAAGTTTTACACACGAAAGACTCGAAGGTTATTACAACAACAATGCTAACAATATCAGCATGTATTAACGTCATTCATGCAAATATAACATGATGTGTCCTCACTGATTTAGTTTGCTCATTAATTTATTATAGCCCAGTGAAATTAGGTAAAAAAAGGGGTCAACCTCGGAATGAAAGATAATAAGCTGGAAATTGGTAAAAACCTTTGTTTTGTTACCCTACTTTAGATTGATAAAACCGAAGTTTACGAATCTTTGCTTGTTTGCTAAGACAACTATCCTCCTAATTTTTACTATAGTATTTCTGATATACATTTATCGGTTATTTTTTTACGTCACATAGACCCTTCTACGTTTATTTTCGTAAAACTAATTTATCTTTAAAAACAACCTAAAAGGGCCAATGTGCCATATTGGCCCTTGTACCGTTTGTATTAGCTTGTACTTGTATTAGCATAATCTATATTTATTTTTTATTTTTTTACTCACAAAATCAACAAACAATTAATATAAATGGTAATTCATTTATTACAATATAAGTTACTTAGATAGTTTAGTTATTTATGTCACATTGACCCTTATACGTTTTGTAATCTGCTAACATGCTAGCTGAATTTTCAGTTCGATCATTTAAATAATAAAAAAAACATGCATTAGTTTTATTAATTCATTGAAATAAATTGAATTATTCTTACTTATTTATACTTATGGACCCTTATGCAGTCTGTTTGGTACTTACATGGTGAAAAATAACAAAAAATAGCTAAGAAGGAAATTGATACTGGAAAATTTAGTTTGAATAACAAATAATGTTCTTCAAATTATTTTCTTAATAAAATTAGAAAAAAAGTAACAAAATTAAAAATCTATTTTGTGTAAACATAATTTAAAAAAAACTGTGATATAATCAAGAAACAAAATTACCAAAATCCACATTACTAGTAATTCTTTATGTCTTCATTAATTTCCTTCTTTATCGCTTTCATTAATTGACACAATGCCATGAGATACTTCTTCCCTATAACTGGTATGAAGGTGGAATAATATTTTTTCGACATAAACCCAGAAAGTTTATATTGGTAATAGCTGACAGTAACATTAGTAACATAGTCTCAGAGGAATATCTTTAGCTTTATCCACCATTTGCTTTTTTGTTTACTGGCTGATCTACGATTACAATATAATTTTCACGACCCAAATCATATTTATAGTGATATAGTAGTAGGTAATATAGAAATCTGTGGTCCATCCCACCTTCACGAGCCTTTTATTTTAGACCAAAGAATGGTTTGTTCTTTTCAGTTTTTAGGCCAGTTAATGTGTGTACTTGTCTGCATCCTTTTTAAGTCATAAATAATATTTTAAGATACGTCTATGACGTTATAAAAACTTCATTTTGTTTTCGACCATGGAATCAATGGAGCTCCCATTCAGAGAATGTGTAAATATTCTTATATTTGAAAGCTTTAACAATAGAGTCGTGTATAGAGCGTATTCTTTCTGAGAGTGCCTTACTTCAAGGAAAGTATGCTTCACATTCAAATTAAACTGTTTATCAGCTTACAGATACATAAAAAAATTAATCTTCTTTCTCTTTTGGCCAATGTTATTGTCTAACCAAAATTTGAAATTGTCACAACCTTCTTTACTTTATAATTTAATAATATCATAAATAGAGATCGGCATTTCTTTCGATCCCTTCATTGCAATTAGTTAATTCTATAAGTAATAAGTGCCAATTCACTTCCCAATATCGGAAACTGATAAGTTATGTACTGTCAACTTTTTTTTATTATAAAAATACTAATTTCACCACTTGGGGACAACATGACCTTTTGCTGATTGGTCCACATTATAAACAAAAGCACTGAAACTGCCCGCGTATAAGTCTCTAACTACCGCTTAGGACCTTGTACGTTTAAATTCATGTTGCATATGCCGTTATACTGTAAAAAAAAATCGTTGTTCTGGGCAGAAATCTTTTTTTTTTAACAGCTCATATGATTCATTATATCGATAAGATACGTTTGCCACAAAAAAGACAAAATGGCCAAAATGTGGGTTTGGCCCATATTCATAGGAGCCATCGATTTATTAAAATGTGAGTTTAAATATTAAAATAATTTGTGAATCGAATGAAATTGCGAATGGTAGCTAGTTATCTTCTTCTTCTTGTTGTCGGTCTAAAATATTCAATTCATTGTCATCATCCTCATTATCGGTCATATTCATTTCCAAACCTTCTAGAATTTCAGGATCGTATGTGCTTTCTTCATAGGGATTACTTGGATATAGTGGAGCGTTGAGGCAAGCTTGTCCATTGCACTGGCCACAAGCTAAAGAACATAGTAGCCCTGATTTTCTGCATCCACAGCGGGAACCACAACCATTTTTGCAATTGCAAAATATTGCGTTTAGTAGTTCGGCTGGTGCTGGAGGTAATAACGTTGTTATGGGCTCCAGGATTTCATTTTCAAGCTTCCAGCCCCATTCTTGAGGTTCTAAGTTCTTCCCTAGCCACGTTTGAATCTGGTAGTAGACACGATTGATATGTTGACGGGCTGCTACACTTGTTGGTAGAAGTGTTGACAATTGTACAGGTTTATTTAGTTTTGTTAATTTGATGAATTGCGTGTAGCGGAAATAATCAAGGTTGTCCTCAGATTTTGGAGCATTATATAATGCCAAAAAGATGCGCACTCTATTTTCAAATAAAGTTTGTAAAGTTTGTAGTGGCAGTTTTCTTGTTGAAATACTTCCACCAGTTTATCCAAATTGGTAATTTTCTCCAATGCTCTAGTAACAGTTTTCTTTCCTTTTTTAAATAGCGCAGAAGTCGTGTCACAGCCACTAAATGCGTGTAAAAATAAAATGTGTTTTTTAATACGAGGATATTGGTCAAAACTTTTAGAAGAGTATATTTGTGTCTTAACATTGCCTTTGCCAACTTTTTTAAAATAAATTTCCTGTTGATGTGATTACGTACGTCCAATTAAAATAACGAGCAAATCAATATCTTCTCCTATGAATAAGTACAGAAATAATGGGCATTGCTTAATAATTATAATTTTTTTGTCAATAATTGACTTTATACAACGTACTGATAACCGTAACTCACGCTTGACCCCGTAACCCCTGCATTAGCTCATATATGACTGTACGCTGCGCACTCTTCGCGCTCTACCTCAAAAACGGTTGATCGTATAAAAAAAAAGTTTAGACAAAAGTTGTAGAGAATTTTATACTCTACAACTTTCATAATAGGTGAAAATATCATTTAAGCAATAGGAACCGAGATATTCGCGAAAAATCGTTTTTTGTGACCTTTGACCTTCAATATCTTAAGACGCGGACACGATAGCATTTGTGACTTTTGGGACAATGTTTAGGGTAACAAAACAAAGGTTTTTACCAATTTCCAGCTTATTATCTTTCATTCCGAGGTGAAACCCCTAATTTGACTGGGCTATTATACAAACATGATTGGTTTAGTTTAGAATGGTATAGATACTACAAAAGTTCATCAAACGCACAAACTATGTCTTGTATGTCGGTTCCTGTTCGTAATGAACGAACATGTTCATTCAACGCGACATTCAGTTTGACATAATTATTATGTATGGCAGCGTCTATACAGTCTACGCAATTGAACCATTGAGCACGTTCCCTAATATGCTTGTTTGTGAAATTATGCACTGACTGTATGGATTTATTAGGAACCAACAAGATATATATGGATCACAAGATTATGAATACAACTCCAGGTGGATAATATAACTAGGTTTTCTGAGCAAACTACAGTTAAAGTCAAGAAATAAACTATTTAATTTTATTGCATTCATAATGTTGTATATATAAATGTTGAATATTTGAACGGAGATTAATATTTTCAATTCCAAGAAAAACTACAAAAGTAAAACCTCCCTGGCCATGACGGATCCTCTCATTTCCATTCATTCTTTTTTTGAAATGGAGGAGACATCTGCAGGAACAAAAGGCTTCGATATAATATTTTATTTATTCTATTTTGAAATATGAATGTTTGGTTTTAATTAAAATGCTTTTAGATGTTATTAATGAAAGAGGAGAATATAATTCTTACCTCCGCGAAAGTTCTCACAAGTTTAATAGGCATTTAAAATCAATCTTAGGCGCTCTCGTTTAGCCTAGGCTAAGTAGATAAAGTACTAGTTTGCCCGTACTGCATAAATGAGTGCGTCCCACTCTCTTAAATATATTATGTTTTTTAGTATTATGTATATCTCTTATATATTTATTTGCTCTGTTAAATATTTGTATTTATTATTATATTTTTGTTTCCGATATATCAGCGCTGTTGTTAGAACTATGATCACATGTAAATATCTCGTCATGATAAAAATATTAACCACTGTAATTTTAATGACCTTGTTATTTTAAAATTGTCATATCTTACTTGTAATCTTTGTTATTGTACAATAAATACATTTATAGAAACAATATGGTGAAAATAAAACAAATATAAACAAAAAACTATTAACTAATTTGAAAGGAAAGTTACAAGCGTCCTCGACAGTTTCAAAAGTAATTTAGCTGGCACTGTTCTGTTTTAATATTCTAACAGAAAGAACTAGATGGATAAATGTATATTTTGCTCTTAAATTCTTTTTGATATATCATTCAGCTTTTAATAAATGGTTCATCAAATCGAGGTCAAACCGCTACAACACATACTCACATAACTTTATTTAATATATAATGATTTCTTGTGGTGATGGCCTATTTTTTTTACCCTTCTTCAAGCACATTTTCATGTAAGAAAATATTAAAATTGTTTTAATTGTAAAACTACGATTGTTTTCTGATAACGGCTCATTACTGTATGTTATATTTACCCAACATATTTAGTCCGCGGTTGAAATAGTTTATAGTGAAAAGTAAGATTTGAAATGTTAGAATCCAATCAAATATTCTTAAATCCAAATATTCTCAAATATCCAATCTCTATACTAATAGAGACTAGGGGATGGGACAGTATTCTGAAAAGGCGCCTCTTCTCAGGAGCTGACTTATTTTTGTTCAAATAAATTTTCCGTCTAGGATAAAAGTCGGATAAAGGCATCACTTTCAAAAACTTTCAAAGTTAAATTCTAAGTGTATGTAGAAACATTGATTATTAATGTTATTAATGTACTATATTAGCTCGTTTTAAAAAAATATAAATATTAGGTATAAGTTTTGAATAAATCCTATTATATTAGACCTCTAAAAAAAGTAATACGGATAGTAGCCTAACGTCAAAAATACTTCAAACCTTGCCTCTTAGGAGAATAGATGCCACTTTAAATATTTTTTTTCAAATTGAAATAACCTTGAAGTATATGATCAAAATAAATTTTAATTAAATGCAATGCTGACAGTGGCTTACCTTCGACGTTCACATATTAAAAAAGGAGGGATGCCCTATTTGGGCATCCCTCCTTTTTTAATATGTGTTTTAGTATGTTTTTAATATGAGAACAATAGTTCTCAATATATATGTTTCGTGTATTAATTTCATAGTGGACAGAGAGTAAATAATAAAAATTTTAAATTTTAAGCAGTAAAGTCATCACAAGAAAACACCATCTATGACAAATAAATAAGTTGTAATTATATTTTGAGAAATTAACAAGGAATAAAAAAAAAGTATATATACGTACATTAAGATGTCCCTTCAAAGAAACAATGTGATGTAGTCATGTAGAGGTATTATACTTATATTATACATGACGAAAGTGAATCGTCTCAATTACTCACTGGAAAACACTGTAATTGCAAAATCCAATAACCTAACTTATTGAATTTTGTGAATTCCTAATGTAACCCGTCATTTCCACGATATGCCGTACGTGCAGCATTAGCCAAATATCATTCTGCTTCGCAAATACCTAGCCATGTTCGATGTTGCAAAATGTCACATGCAATATGTACCGTAAAATCATACTTGTGTTATACTGTAGGGCTAAGACCGCTGTTAGCGGGTCTCTGATGATGACAAATTAAGTTGCATTCATCATGGTAGGTTTACATATTTAAACGTCAAACAATTTTAAAAGCAGATATATGATATATCTTGTTAGTTAAATAATAATAAATATACTATTTCAAATTATAATCACCTACAAAAAGATTTAAATTTATGGTAGACATGTTTTTGGATAATCGGGTCTTTGATCACAAAGATTTAATCTATGCATTTATGAACAGTTAATAAAAGAAATCGTACTCTGATATCTGTCTGACAATCTGTTGCGATGTCTCGTGATATTAAAACGCGTTTCATAAGCCGACATGGAATACTGACACCACGGAGTTTCCTGCAATTCATACTTTTTGGAGAGGAATGAACGGCTCTCAGTTATATTGCGACAGTTATTGCACATGGACATTTGAATTTTTTTGAAAGCCTGTGATTGTTTATTTTTTTATAAAAAATACATTCTCGTCCTCATGTTTTACCATATCAAAGTAGTTTTAATATATAGTGTTTCTTTATGAAACTGTTTTTTTTAAGAAATAAAAATATGATGATATTATTAAACTTTTAATTAATTATACAAGTGTTATCTTAGAATGCAAAGTACATACGTAAGGTTTCAGGAAAGTGCGATTTCAAAGCACTTTAATAATTTGATTATTGATCTTTGATTTATAGTTTCTCTACGTAATTTAATATTATTATAGTTAATTATTTAAGTTCAAAATTAAATTTAATGTATGTTAAATCTGATCCCAATGAAATTAATATAATCTGACTTAACTTGACGGCCGTCGTCTCAAATGATGGATGGAGCGTACATCAGATTTGGGATAGTTTTGCATATTATACTTTTTCATATGCAAGAGAAAAGCCATGAGGTCACGTCGGCTGTCAATTAGACCTTTTCATGTAGCTTTTTGAACAATAAAAAATATTTTTTAGTTAGAAAATCCTACTAAATGAGTCTAGATATGGAAGATGTGTGAATTACTGGATAATAAAAAATCCTAAGTAGTCGAAAATTAATATTATAGTTCTTTATATATTGCATATGATACCATTTTAATGGGTAAATATGTACGTATCAGGTTAACATTAAATTAACGCTGCTCCAATAATTATTAAGGATTGTTAAACCATATATTATACAAAATGAGCGATATTCAATATCTCATTGTTATTATATTCAATGTTGATTTAATTTCCTGAACCTCTTAATTTAATCAGTTGTTTTAGCTGCACGAGGGTTATATTCTTATAATCTGTTTTTAATAGATATTGATTGCATAATAAGTAGAATTTGTACTGTAAATATTGAATAGATCATAAATATACTTTTGAAAATACTTAATCGTCATTGTGAAAATACACAATAGATATTCTAACATTTATTGTGTGCATATAAATATATTTATTTATTTGGTAGTAGTATAAGTAGATGTGTATAATTTGAAGAATTTTATTATATACTTATTTTAAAAACCTTCTCAATACATGTATAACTTGAAAGAAAATGAATAATGTAAATGTTTAAAAAAAAATAAAGCTATATACAGACAGATCATCGATAGACTTACATCATCGTAATACTGTAAACCCGATTATTGCAAAATCGTGTTAAAACAAAATGTAAATCGAAATAAATCTGTTTGAAGCAGTTTTATTTATGTTGGAGTGATATTTTTTTTAAGTAAAACAAAAGTCTGAAAAATAAACTCACTACACTCTACAATCAATAGTTAAATTTCAAATATTATCATACAAATTAATACAATAAATATAATTAAGAGCTATAAAATATAAAAACAGTTTGTCAAAAAAAATATTCTCTTTTTTCTCTTTTACATTTATATTTGTATAAAAAAATTTTTTCAGACTTTCAACTAAAACAAAAATAAAATCTATGAAATACTACAATAATTAAACAAATATGTATTTCACGTTTTAAGCCCTCATTTATTGAAATCTGTGTTTTATAAAGGTTTTTTACGAACTCAAGAATTCCGCAAAATCTAGATGTAATCTCCACGTCAGAAAGACAAAAAGATCTTGTAATGGAATCATAAGCAAAAGCAACAATTGGAATTAGTTTAATAATGTACTGACGTCCTTTTAACTTACAAATAAACACATAAGAACATCGACTTCATTTTAACAAAAAGGCATCCTGAGAGTGAGAGCAAGTTAAAAACAAATGTGATCTACCCATCCATTCAGTGTTTTCTTTATAACATGTTTTGCTCTTAACATAATGAGGAAAGTTGTCGCGTCACATCGCACAGTTCAATGAACAATAAATCGGCTTTAAAGAAGCTTGTCGTTATTTTGCTAAGGTCGGATTGCAACCTAATTAGTAAATAATGAATCAGCTGGAGCTAATTAGTTATTTTATTTAAATAGATTAGTATTATTATGTTTTAAAAATAATATATTTTTATAAGCTTCACCTGTATGTAAGGTTTGTTTATTTGTGAGTAACTCTCCTTGATTTATGTTTTGAAATACATGAATATAGTTGAATAGTCTAAGTTAGCGATCCATAATAATTAACATTTACAAGTATAATAACAACACACCACAACACAATTACTTAATCAAATGCCCATGTGCTATCGCTTTATTCCAATAGGATAACTATGACCATCCCGTAATTGCAATTATAATACGTCTAAGTATATGATATATATGTACACTGTCATCGCGTTAACAACTTACCCGAACCAAATTAATTAATATGATGGATTACTCCGTCCGCGTCGTATATACCTGCTAGTTTTTCATTTTCATAATGGCCTGCAAATTGGATTAAGTGAATGTCTGCAAGGGCTCGTTAAATTTGAGTATGTAGATCTAAATATTAACTAGCTCCTCCGTGGACAATTTACACGAAGTGCTACTTTATTAAATTACATAAAGTAAATATTCATAAATTTATTTTATATTTTCTCACAACTTATCTTCAGTCCCTTGAGTCTAACACTGCGGGTATTATAATGTTCTAAAGTTCGCCCAGTGTATTTACCAAATCGTGAACTTGAAAATTACACTACC
>JAPOND010000139.1:3035558-3046520 GCA_028829205.1 Ithomia salapia aquinia | reverse complement strand
GCACCAAAAAAGAAATCACTATTTTAAGAAAATATTAATACAAGATAACATTAAATAGATGGTGTCAATTCAAATATAGGTGCAATCCACAGGAATATGAGCGAAATATATACCTATAATCTTTCTATTCACTCTACCAGACACTATTTCCGAACACATCCATTGCATACCAAATAAAAAACAACAAAAACTCAACTGAGTTAAAAGCACGCAGGAATAGGCAATATGGCCCTTTATCTTTCCCAGATCCAAAAGACAAATAGTACAAGCACAATCAACTACTGAGTTGGTAAGCCTTTGCCTTTTCCACTGAAAGATAAATGAAACCAAAAAAAAAACTGAGTTGACAGTTGACACTTGGCAGCTTAAAAATAATAGTTTGTACCTACAAATCTCAATTCACATATTATTTTAAGAAGAAACAACAGTTTCTGTTTTCAGTATTACTTGATACGTCTAGAAATCTAAGTCTGAAACCTTTTCTTATTTAGCCTTAATATCATAAAATTACAACGGAATATTCAAATATGTCATTGTACATTTAAGGAAATAAATATCATGGCACTCTATGAAGGCATCGCTTTAATTCAAGAAAAGCAGGCGGTAGTATTGGATCTTGGTCATGATTATACCAAGTATGTTATAAAATTAAAATAGTTGTATGTACAATAAAATACAAGTTATAAGTTTTTTATTGATGACTCACTGTATTGTTCATTTCCAAATTATATTTTTACCAACTTCTTGTACCAACTTTAAAAAAATCTTTATTTTAAATTAAAAAAATTCCATGTTAACCCTGATATTATTTTAGTTATTCAAATCTCGATTTAATATTCAGATTTGGTTTCACTGGTGAAGCAGCCCCACGCTGTATAGTTCCTTCACAGTTCTGGTGCAGTGATGAGAAGAGGTACAAGAGAGTTCATGACTATAAAGATGCAGATGAGCTGTATGAAAACCTTGTCCACATGCTGCACTTACTATACTTTAGGTTTGGTTTTGATCTAAAAGTAATTAGAAATACATATTCATACACATAGGGTCATTTCGCCTGTTCGCGTCCATCGCCCAGTTCGCGTCCATTCAACGGATCTTCTTTAAAACAGACTCGAAAATAAATACACGAACATACTAATAAGATCAAACGTCATTTCTATCAATACTTCAATGTATAGAAAGCACACATACATAAACAAAAAATTCTTGCGCGCAATCCTTCCAATTTAAAAAAAAAAATAATCTCAACCACGGAAATTTGTGTGAAATTTTAGTGAAAGAATAGTGAGCAGCAGCCCGGTTTTATGGTAAGTTTTTCATTGTTTTATGTGAAAATAAGGATACATAAATGTTTCTAGACCTTAATGATAAACAAAGGAATAAAATATTTACGAAGTTACTTATTTTAATTATTGTAAACAGGTAAAATGAGGTGGACGCGAACTGCTACAACAAACTTATAAATCTTCCAGTTTGCGTCCGCAATGGACGCGAACTCTTCTATCTGTTTTATAGTGCGTAGCAGATTGCGTCCATCATTTATTTACTGTTATTTGTTTGTAATAAAATATATTTTAAATGTAAGGCTTATTAAAATTTAACCAAAATATATTTTTGATTTAAAATAAAGCGCTATCTATAATTATCAAGCAATATCACCGTTAATTTTACCTACAGAAAAGTCTCCTGTATTTAAACCAGCTTCAGTATTTCAAAATACATCCCTGACAGAAACTTCTGACCCATTTAAAAACCACCTCATGCTGTCTGAAATTTTTAATAAAGATAGAAAAAATAATCAAAAAACTCCAGCAGCCATATCGTCAGTTGCATGGAGAAAGTATTATGAAGATAAAGAGCAGATAAAGAACAAAAATCAGGAAAAAATAAGAAAAAGAAAGTTAGAACGAATTGAGAAACAAAAACAGAAACAAACATTAAAAGAGACTGAAAAGCTTCGTAAAAAGGCTCCAAAACGCAAGAAGAAAACACTTCCTGTTAAAGTCACAGGGAACATGGACACGGAAAATGTGGAATTTCAGAAAAAAAAATTGGCCATGGATCGTATAAAGTGTGCTGAATGTGATGACGTACTTATTTCAGACGTAGATGATGAGAAGAACATTGGCTGCGACAAGTGTATGATGGTATCACCTGAAGTGGTGTGCACCATTTGTAGGATTACTGTATTTAGAAGTCAAAGACAAATCTTTTGAATGTGACTTCTGTCATAAGATAAAACTTTTAAGACTATAATTATACTCGTAGGTACCATCTTCAAATATTGTGATTCGAAATTATGTTTTTTTTAAAGTAGGGTAAGATTGATAGAACTGACTTTTATTTTATTAAGTTTATTATTAAAGATTTCATATTTATTTTTGTTTACGAATAATGTTTCTTTATTTTTGTAGAATGTTATGTAAAATAATAGATATATGTTAATGTTATTTTAAATATTTTATTAGTACTAATAATAGTGATTGTTCAATAATTTACTCTTAAATAAAGAAATTGTTACATGCCGATCTTTGTTTACAATTATTGATGAAAATCTTCCCTACTTTCCTTTTCTAAGTTGGTGGACGCTAATTGATCTATGGGTGGACGCAATATAGATTTTATGGACGCAAAGTGAGTAAATCGCTTAATTCTGATATTTTTCAGTTTTTTATTTAAATTATAATATCTTTTGATCTAAACTTTGAATGAAACTTAAAAAGACTATATTATTAATACTGTACATATTTTTTTTATTTCAATTTAGTGCTAAAACATTTTTATTTAGTTTATCAAACATAGGAACTCCACTAAATGGACGCGAACAGGCGAAATGACCCTACAAATTATTATTTTATGCATACATAATATGAAAGAACTACTGATTGACATAACATACATTGTCAAAGCTGGTCTAAATTTATAATTGTGAAACTATAATAACTGTTTTAATTTTATTTGCGAATCTTTTAATAAGCATAAATATTAGGTTAATTTTATAAATTACTTTTCTTTTGACCAGTTATTATTACACCTTGAAAGAACAAATATAAAATTAATGGATATATGTTTATTACATTTTAAATATCTCCCATTCTAGTTAATAGATTAATTTTGTTATTTCAATCAAATTTTATATAAAATAGTGGATAGTAAATATTTTAATTCATTATATCTTTGTAGGCATGTTCTGGTAAATCCTAAGGAACGCAAGGTCGTTGTGGTGGAATCTCTACTCACTCCTACACTTTTTAGAGAGACTCTTGCTAAAGTGCTATTCATGCATTATGAGGTACAGTTTTATACATTGATCAGAATATTAAGAAAAGTTAAGGTCAGCATATTTATTAGCATGTGTGTGTCTGTGTAGGTGTCAGGTGTGATGTGGGCGGACAGCGCGCGGCTGTGTGCGTTGGCTCTGGGCGCAGCCGTGGCCCTGGTGGTGGATGTGGGGGCAAAAGACGTAGAGGTAGTAGCTGGTGGGTATATGGTGTGACAGAGTCTGCTGAAGACTCATAATTATAAACCATTACTTTGATATGAATGCTAATAGAATTTAAATATTCATTTAATAATACTTAATTTTCTTATTTCAACATATTACACTTCAATCAGGTATTCAAAGTTTACACTTATATAAATCTTTAATATTATAACAAAATACATAATATCATCAATAACAAATCAATAAAGATGTATGTAGTATGATTACAATGATAATATAAACCAAGTTTTTTTTCTTGATATACTAACCGCATCTAGAAAGTTACATTTATGAAATGAATGAATGAAATGATCCTAATAATAATAAATGATTTAGATTTTTTTAGTTAATAAAACTATTATTTTTTAAGTCCAAGTATTGAAAACAAAACTTTCGGAGCTTATGGTTTTTTTTCAATTGCTTCTACAGCTACTAAGCTCTCGTGCCGTTCGTTTTACAAACGCGTTCCCGACCCCATCCACCCTCTCCGGCAATGACCGTGGTCTACTACCGATGCCGTTGCCGCATACCTGAGAAATCGATTATGATATATGTTCGGAGTTGGGACGGTCGCCTAAAGTATATAAAATATTAATATGAGTGTCATCCCGCCCCAGTGGTGCACGGCTGCCCGGTGATCCCGGCGCTGCAGTGCAGTCCGCTGGGAGCCCGCGCGGTGTCGGCGGAGCTGGCGCGGCTCCTTGACCTCCAGCACGGCGCCGCCCTGGAGCTGCCCGACCACGTGCTAGAGGACATCCGCGTGCGCGCGTGCTTCGTACCCGGAAGAGCGCGCGCGCTGACCCTGGACGAACCGGGTACGGAACCCGCGCGACCTGCGAGCTTCCCGCGGCCCGACCGCATCCTGACCGTGGGCGGAAGCGCCCGCGAGCGTGCTGCCGAGCTTCTGTTCGCGAGAGACGACGAGATGACCTCGCTACCCGACCTCGTGCTCAAGTGCATCGCGCAGGTAGGCTCGCTCGCATTCCGTCTGCACGGCCTCTTCTGCGATGCCTTCTAACGATCTCGACGGTCGCAGTGTCCGATCGACGCCCGTCGCGCTCTGGCGGGTAACATCCTGGTAACGGGTGGCGGGGCGGCCCTCCCGGGACTGAAGCCGCGCCTCGCCGCCGAGCTCAGACACCTCGTCCAACTGCCGCCCTACAGGTATGCGACCGCACGAGTTCCTTCCCGGTTCGTACGATCGGTTGTAACTTGTAATTCTAAACTCTCCTCCCGCAGCGACAGCCTGCACGCGCTGGAGTTCAAGTTCCACGACGCGCCGGCGCACGACAGCACGGTGTCGTGGGTGGGCGGCGCGCTGGCCGGCGCGGCAGACGGCGGCTCGCGCGCGCTCCCGCGGGATGTGTACGTGCGGGCGCGGCGCCTGCGCGACTGGCCCTGTCTCCTGCACACCACGCCGCCAGGACACCCACACTGGGCGGAGCTCGCCCAGGGATGACGTCACACTGTACACTCGTGCTATGATGTGGCGTGTGGTCGGAGTCACGATGAACTGTAAATTCAACGTCAAACCTCCCCAATTACGGCCGAAGTCGAAAACGATTTTAAAATTAACGCTAAACATCGTATAAAGGGACAATGTCATAATCTGATTTTGCAGAATGCCTGCTTTTCGGGACACTTTAGGTGTATGTATAGCCGTAAAGTGTCATTCAAACTACGCTTATATGAAAACAAAAAGTTTCCGTACTCGATTTTAAGCGGTTGGTGTTTTTTATTATTGAACTGCAGATCTGCAAACAGTATAAAATTACCTTTAAAAACGACCGCTCTCACACCCGACAGACCCGGCTTCTTGCATCATTCGGCTCAGCCTCTTTTGTGTACAAAAACGTTTCACCGAGACCGTCTCCCAAAGTTTGTCTTTTGTGAAACTATAAAAGGTTACAGTCAGTTTTTATTATTGCCCAAAAGTTTTATAGACGAATGCACTGTAATCTATCGCTAAAAATGCTTTATATTTTAAACAACGTGGAATATATTTATATCGAGTTACAATAAATGTCATATTATTAAATTGTCTTGTTTTTGTTGACATTGGTCCCTTTTTATATTTATAATAGTAAAGAAAGTATCGTTAAAGGCCCTCTTCTGGTCCGTAATATATCCCCCAGGATTTGTTGTCAGTTCATTGTATATAAGCAATTTTTCACTAAAGCTATTTGCCGCGCAATGTTAGTGTTCTACTGATTCGATCGTTACAATTGGCTACTTGAAAGTTTTATGAAATACGCTTTAGAACATGCTAAATATATTATTATTTACCATCACGATTGATCTTCTTTAAAAAAGTGCTTATTTTATTTATAATAAGTTATTTTTCCCGATGATGATTTAAATTCGCGCTAAAACACTAGGTCACGTGACTTATACAAGCAATGACGTCACGACACTATCAACTGTAATCATAGAATATATTATATCGTTGAATTTGTATGTCTTTTTTATTATTATACGTGTTACAGTGAAAATAATTCAGAATGAGTTCTTATAAAACATGTGCCAATGTGCAAAAGTACGACGATAAAAAATCCCGATATTTTGATTATACATGTTCCTAAATGCATAAAACGTCGAAAACAATGGACACAGACAGCCCGTTAAAATTATGATTTAACATGAATTATGAAGTAACGCCACGATATACTTTTGTGAGGATCACTTTGATGTAAATAATTCATTGTTGATATACGAGTACTTATTTCTCAAATTTTAGTGTTAGGTATTAGATAAGAAAAAAAGGGTCGCAGGAGACACGACTAGGTTATGTTTGAATACATGAAAATAGTAAAATTTTAATTTTCAAGATATTTTTTTGTTGTATCCAATAAGTACATAATAAAATAAAATATAGAATAGTAGGCTTAAGAAATACTTAATTTTGTTAATTTATGTATAGTAATTCTTAAGTTATTACTTATAACATAGTTTAGCCTATGATATAAAATTAAAAAAAAATAAGCTTTACACATTTAGCAGTCGACATTTTGTGGCTGAGATAATGAATACCTTTATTTATATAGTTATATACATGGCCGTTTTTGCGTTACGGAAATTAGGAGAACAAAGGTCCGAATTATTGCCAAAAAAACAGTGCGATCATAAAAGCATCTATTTTTGGTAGATTTTTGCTATTTGCTTTTATAAATCCGTCTTCCATTTTACTAAAATTGATTTCAATAATCGTACCTACGTAGTATGTCGCCGTGTGTTTTTAACTTTTTAGTGCCATGACGTCACGCCACGATTTATCATGGTCGCCTGCGTTTGAATAACTATAAATCGCGCGTAAAATAATTCAAATTTATTTTACCATATTCTAATTGAACAAATTTTATTAATGTAAAAGAAGAACTTCAAATTTATTGTTTATCTTTAAGCTACCATTTCCAATACTTTTCATATTTTATTTTGATATATGGCAAATAGCCAATTATATTATTGTTATCAATTGCCCAATTCAACGCGTACCTAATTCTGGGCATCGGTGAGTTTGTCTAGTACCTATCGCATTATACTCCTTACTTAAAGGTGGTTCTGCAGATAATGTGACATCTTCCCGATGTAATCTCAAATTATGCAGTATCTCCACATACGGGATTCACTTCTTCACTCAGCTGCT
Source organism: Ithomia salapia aquinia (assembly GCA_028829205.1). NCBI lineage: Eukaryota > Metazoa > Arthropoda > Insecta > Lepidoptera > Nymphalidae > Ithomia > Ithomia salapia. The sequence continues at coordinate 3,039,393 of JAPOND010000139.1, read as the reverse complement.
TTAAAATATGTTTTTGTCCATGAAAGCTTATTAAAGGCGATTAATAAATTGACGACTTTTTAATCTCTAAAAAACAATAAAACTAAAACTCTCCGTACGCAAATCCATATCCACGTTACAAAATACTTTTATAAGCTACTAAAAAAACGAAGTAAATTAAAAAAATGGAGGAAATTAAGTTTAGACATGGGTTATATTGGTAGTCCATAAAAAGTAAAAACTTTAATTCAATCACATATTAGAGTAAGTAATTTACATTGACAATCTTACATTGCAATAACAACTTCTCTTTTGATTAAAAATCTTTAACCGTAATGAAGAAGTCTCTTAACTTTCTTTAAAAATCTAGAGAAAACCACTTGATTCTGCCGTTTTATTTTTACAAATTTAGTATCTTTCTGTTTTGACTTACTTTATTGGCAAGTTTTTATACAAACTGAGAATGAATATTTCTGTTTTTTTTATCTTGATGCTTAAATATTTTTTTAATATACATATACTTTAACATGTTTTAGTGGTAACTTCTTACTTTTACCTCCCACACAAAGCCAAAGCTATATTTGCATATCTTTTATTTTATCTGTGATCTTTTCATTATCTGTCACGTTAATAATTAATTTGTCAATGACTTGTCACATTAAACAATTCGATATCGGTGATAGCTTGACGGAGAAAATATTTAATAGATTATTCATTATATATTATTTATTTCAAAGCAGTTTTGAGTTATTACAATGTCGGAAATCAAAATTGTTGCAGCAAGCATAGTAAATTTTCTAAAACAACAGCTCGACAGCGACTCGCTCAGTGCCGATTCGCGAGAGAGCGTGGAAGTCGGTGTTCAATGCATTGAAACTGCATTTGATTTAACTCCTGAAGAACTTGCGAAAGGTGTTGATTTATTACAGCTTGTGAGGAAACAGCGAGGAGGGGCTTCACCAGCTGATCGCGCCGAGGCGGAAAAGCTAAAGAATGAAGGAAACGAACTAATGAAGGCTGAACGTCACCGAGAGGCCCTCGAAAAATACACTCGTGCTATTGAAATAGATGCACAAAATTCTGTTTTCTTCTGCAATCGAGCCGCATCACACTTTAAGCTCGGAGAGCATGAGTCCGCCGTCGCAGACTGCATGGCTGCACTGGCCCTTCAGCCAAACTATGGCAAGGCTCATGGCCGACTAGGAATTGCTCTTACGGCCCTGGACCGACACGCTGAGGCGCGCACTGCATTCGCACGAGCAGCTCAACTTGAACCAGACAACGAATCCTATCAACAGAACCTGAAGCTTGCAGAGGAAAGGCTATCGGAACGTGGTGAACGTCCTCCTCTAGATCTCGGAGGCTTGCTGCAGAACCCTGCATTACTCAACATGGCCACTGAGATGCTGTCTGATCCAAACATGCAGCACCTTATTTCAGGATTGATGACGGCACCGGGGTCAGCCGCCGGAGGTGGTGCTGTAGGACTTGGTGGTCTTCTGGGATCAGGAACCGCGTTGGCTCCATCTCTACTGGAAGCGGGACAGGCTCTTGCCCAGCAGATGCAAGCTGCCAACCCTGAATTGGTAGAACAACTGAGACGTCAAGTGAGCCCACCTGGGCCTCCCGGCGCCCAGCCCCCTCCCTCGCAATGAAGTGTTCCCAATCACAGCCTTCTGTAGTATTGCTGGTTTATTTTCAATATTTATTGTAAATGAGTCTTTGAATTTTGCTGTGTAGCAATTTTATAAAATGTATCTTTCCAATTTGTGATCCATTCTAAGTTCTCTAAATTGATGTTCAATAACAAAATTTTAATTATGGATATAGTTTTACTGAATAATAATTAACATTATATTTATCAGGGGGCAGTAAGGGATGTGATGATTAGTTAGGTAATAAATTTTATAGTAAAGAATGGGAACAGTAGAGTGTTCATGTGATACAGAAGTATCCTGCATATAACAATTAACCAACAATGATAAATCAGATGTGATGAGTTATGTCTATTTAATCAAAATTTTTCTAGGTAAGGTAAAAAAATGGTTTAATAATAAACATCTTTAAAAATATTTTTTTTCTTAATTTACTTAAAAAAAATTTTAGCTGAAATTATATTTTAATAAGTTCATTTTGAGTCAAATGAGCTTCTTATCAGTCAACTAACAATTAATTTGATTAGTAAAACCAATAATTTGGTGAGAATTAATAAAAAGGAACATCCTTGTATATTATGTGTATTGGTTTATAAATCTATTTACAAAGTAAGATTTAAATTCCTAAACCTACAAAAAAAAATAGGAAATCTACAAAGTCGGTCCTAAAATATTTAAACAATCTAGTTAATAATAATTACAAGTAAGATGTATTTTTATTAAATTCACTTATCAATTAGGGTGATAGAATTTAGGTACAATTTGGCTCTATCAAAAAGAATTTACATTTTGGCTCCATTAAATCTAGTGAAATACCGTGAGTACACATATCCATAGAAAAGCAAAAAACTGTTTAGCATTTAGTAAAAGCATATATATACACAATTGTTAACTTGAGGAAAACTAACTTTATTCACATAATTTTTGGTTAATTTACAGCCTGCAGTTGCAGTACATACTAAACTTTATAGGAGCTACCGGAAGGGATTAACCATTACTTCTAACTTATTCGACAATTCTTGTTACCATAAGTTACTATTACTTTGAGACATATGCATACTGGTGCATTCCTATTTCCAGTTTTCATTGTAAACCAACATAATTTAGCTTACACACCTTATATGAACTTACAGTTGCTGTGTGAGCTAATTTTGTATAGTTGATGATGTGGCTATTGCTTTAAGATATTCAATTATAATTTATGATTAAAAAAACAATACCTATTTATTTAATCATATTTACATATAATAAAAAGATTGCCAAAAGTATTTTTATCATTTATCACTAATAACAAAATTATTAACAACAATGGCGGCTAGCACCTGGTCTATGCATATAAAAGGTTCTTGGTACTTACAAATTTTTATTGCTAATTTATTTGTATTTTGTAAAGAAAGCCTAATAACATAATATCTCTAGAGTAGGCAGTTTAAGCTTCAAGCATTTTTTAAAGTCTGCTTTTCAGCATAAGCACAAAAGTCTGTTTAAAAAAGTAAGCCGATTTCGTTTAATAAGCACGAAACTATTAGATTTTATTCATACAATGGAAATGTACACTTCGGCCCATATAAATAAAGCTCAATTTAACATTTTAATTGATTTTATCAACAAGCATGCGCATATGCGATTTTATTAAGGCGATGAAAATCAACCGTTCTGTGTATGGTAATAAGACTTAATTTAATATAATAATTGATTTTGTCTATAAGCATGAGCGTTTTGGTTTTAATCGATTCAATGCAAATAAACCGTTGTCGTGATGTAAATAAGACTCATTTTAATATTTTGATTGATTTTATTAACAAGCATGCTTTTATTAATACGATGAATATAACTCGTTCTGGCTATAGAAATAAGACTCAATTTAATATTTTGATTGATTTTATCAACAAGCATGCTTTTATTAATACGATGAATATAAACCCTTCTCGCTATGGAATTAAGATTTAATTTAATATTTTCATTGATTACATCAATAAAGCATGACCTTGTAAACTTTTGTTAATGCGATCAAAATTTACCTTTTTCGTTAAAGAAATAAGGGTCAATTTAATATTTTCATTGATTATATCAATAAAGCATGACCTTGTTAACTTTTGTTAATGCGATCAAAATATATCTTTTTCGCTAAAGAAATAAGGGTCAATTTAATATTTTCGTAGGTTTTATGAACAACTACGTAGACTTTATGAAAAGTATCG
>JAPOND010000139.1:2737012-2747628 GCA_028829205.1 Ithomia salapia aquinia | reverse complement strand
CCACTCAACCACAATACGTGGTGACGAAACATTATTTTTGTTATAATATAAATAATACTAAATACATATATACCTTTCTCGAATTCTCAACTGGCCGAGCTCCATAACAAGTCTGCAGCATATCTGTAACAGAGTCATACTTTACAAGAAAGCACCTGACAAAGATTTATTAAAATAAAATACATTGTAATCGAACGCTCAATTTGTTTAATAGTGGTTAAAACCCACACACACTTTCACCAAATAATAGACAATCATTGTCATTATAAATCAATACAAAGCGAATAAACACTAAACTCGTTTGTATAATGCCTGCATGATGCACTAATCCATTCATTTAAAAGCTGAATGAAAAAGAGGAGTCATCGTCAAACTTTCTAATAGTTCACGTGAGATCAAATGTCAAAGTATACCATATAGGTATTACAATTTAAATCCTAGAAGATTTGTAACCTACTAGCGTTTCAAATAACGGTATTAGTTATAAGATTTTAAGAACAGATTTAGCTTTGCCAATTTACACCCAATCTAATAAAGAATTGTATTTATGTCCTGAGTTACGTCATAATACCTAAATATATGTTTTCAAATAAACTTTTTGAAGGATTTTGTTAAATCAACTAACTAACTTCTTGAACTTACGAAGTTCCGTTCAAAAAATTACTTCATAACAATTATATTACAAAATCAAATAACATATTTCAAATATGTAGTAATGTATAGTTTCATCTAGGTTAGGCATATTAATATTTGTATGGCCAAAGTGAGTTTTTAAGTAAGGGTTATAAAGTGAGTGAATTAATGAAACCTCATTAAGGATGAGGCTCTCTCTGTGTCACAATCGATATTGAAGACCGAATTATCCTTATTATGAATTTCCTAAAAAGGCAAGGTGAGTAAATAACATGAAGGTTTAATGTTTTTCATGGTTATTAAAAATATGTCTGGTTAGACACGAACGTTATTTATGTAAGTGTGTAAAGATTGGATTATACTTTAGTGTCAAGAAATTTTGCATGTAAATTACATTATTACTATTTATTTATTAGTCATACATGACATTATCACTCCAATAGAATCTTATACTATTGAACAAGCAATTTCACAATATTGTTTTAAAGTATCTACTAAAGAGTCGGTCTACTGTTTATATTTAAAAGTGGTTATATAAAATAATTCCCACATAAAATACAATTGATCATTTGGTAATAATTCTAAAATACCTAATAATATTAACCTTTGAATATAAGTGTGTTTAAAGCAAGGTGTAGAAGATGAAAATTATTAATACAATAGCTGCCTGCGGCTACTATTGTTATATTATCCGTAATAAAATAGATACATTGTTGAGTTTGTAGTTACGAATGCGTCTTTTATCAGTTAAACATCAGTTAATGTTAATATTATGATATGTTTCTAATCTTAACCTTCTATAATATAAAAATGAATCACAGAATGTGTTGCTAAGCGCTATACATATATGAGTATACTTAGACTGGCCATAAATACTGTTACACTTAAAAATAAAAAAATATTACATTTGAATTTCTAATCTGTCACTTTTATACGATTGTTCATTGTGTTTTCTCATTTTGGCGCCAAAATATAGTACATTATTTTGCGATATTAAAATGAAGTGAGGTGATAAAGTGAACCGAGTCGTTGTGATTGCATTACACAAAGTAGGTATCGAGCCAAATGCAATTTATAAAACTCTCTATACACTTGGTATTAGTAAAATATTCGTGTACCAGGCTATTAATAGGTACAAAGAGACTTCCTCAGTTTGTGACAGAAAGATCTGGCCGTCCACGTAGTGTTCAGTTGATGGTTTGGTGGAGTGTAAGCGATGAAGGAGTGACTGAGCCATATTTTTGTGGAAAAAGTATCAAAACCTTAGCACAAGTGTATCAAGATACTATTCTTGTGAAGGTAGTTAAGCCCCTTAACAACAACATTTTCAATAACCAAGTATAGTCCTTCCAGCAAGACTAGGGCCCCGTCATAAAGCTCGGTCCACGCAGTCTTGGTTGGAAGCGAACGTTTCGGACTTCATCAGAGATGAAGACTGGCCGTCGTCTAGTCCCGATCTTATTCCGCTGGATTATGATTTAAGGTCAGTTTTAGTAAGTACAGCTTGCTCTAAACGCCATGATAATTTGGAGTCCCTAAAACAATCCACACGATTGGCAGTGAAGAATTTTCCCATGGAAAGAGTGAGTGCTTCTATTGATAAGTATAACTCAACGTTTAAAGGAGTGTATTGTAACCAATGGAAACCAACTTCGAATAAGCTTTTTATATTTTTAATTATTTTTCATTTATTTTTTAAACTAACACACTGTAAAAGTAATAAATTTTTGTAACAATATGTATGGCAAGACCAGGTGTATAATATTACTCTCAAACAAATTGTCTATATTATAAAACTAAGTCGTTCCCCTTTTTCTGGCCCTATGTTAATTGTTTTTTATTTTTTTATTGAAGAGAAACTTTTAAATAAGTATGTATATGCCAGTGAAAACCCAGGGTGGGTCGCTAGTATAGTAATATATAGGACATATATCATTTTTAATCTCAAACTTTTTAAAGTAATATACCGTTATGAAGCTTTGTTAATAACAGTAAGGATTAAAACGATTCATCTTGTGTTTTTGTATCTATAATATTAACATTACACAGTCTTGCCAGTGACTCTGTTCGCGTGGACAGCTGCAAAATTTGCAACACAACTATTATTGATTAATAAAAAACAATCGTAAAGTTAAGTTTTCTTAATGTTATGAAAAAAGCACACACAATACTATTTTTATATAATAGAACAATGAAACGATTCTCTATAACCAATCACCTCGAATGCGACCGAAATGAAATTAATAATAAACTTCATAAATATTTTGAAGATAAATCATTATTATTTGACTAAAGTATGGAAAACTTAACCAATTGTAGACTATGTCGAATTATAATATCAGTTTCATTATAATAATTTGTTATGTTTGCCAATTATTAACACGAGCCGGACACGAACCCGTGACCTCTTCACACAATTGGCTTAACAAAGATTTGTAACCGGAGTAACTCAGTCTGACGAAATGCCTCTAATTTTCCAAATGACACCCCATTGACATTTAGCCATCAGATAACAATTGAAGCTTGGAAGAGTAATTACAGGTTTATTGTGATCCGATTGTAGATTCAAAGATGCTTTATTATGCCGGAAATATACATTTTGACATAGATCATCATTGTTACAGATGGGCCGTGGTTCAGTAAATTAGTTAATAATACGTAACGTTTTATTTAATTAAAACATTTTTTAGAGCTTTTTCTATTTACGTACTTATGTACTGTACTTATAATATATACAGCTAAAATTTATTTTCTTTAAGCAATAAATAAGATAAATTTAAATTTAATAATAGAAAGAAGAGACCGTACTCCTAGTACGAGTTTTGACGTTTCAAAAACCGTCATTGTTTTTGTAATATATTTAAAAGCTGTTAGAAAATAATACTTGTCTTTAGTTATGTACTACAATTCATTTGTTACAACTAAAGAAAAATATATATTTTTATAAGATTTTCTATAGATTTTGAATCGACGATTACGAAAACTTTCATAGTTACGAAAACTTTCATAGTTTTCGTAACATGAAATCTCTTACTAATTAGGGGTACCTACTGCAAATAGACATTAAGCTTTTCTTACTTAATATACTTCAAAATAGCTGTTTTAATAAACAAATAATTATGTTATTTTTGTGAAATAAGGATTTGCAACACTGTTACAGAAATATTTTACGAAATTAAGTATACTTGAGAAACATCTCATTATGTCGACCTTTTGAATATACTCGGATCAAATAATTATTACAAGATTTATTTATAGAGATCGAGTGATGACGGCTTGGGAATCATTTCATTTGACGCCTGCTATTTGTTATGATCAATGGCAGGAAAATGCTTTCAGATGTGTGAAATAAGGCTGTCTACAAACGAGCGATATATTTATTATTCAGTTGAAAAATGTACTGAAAAAATATACATATTACTTATGTCTTGAATATTAATTATTCTTTAAAAGTAAAAGAATATTTTCTATAAAGCTATCATTTCTAGATTTTATGTTAGTAAATATAAATAATCATCTGACATATATACACTCTACGTACAATAGACGCAAGCGTGTGCTCCGCCTGTACATGCAATCTGTTGCGAGACGCTTTTGTTAAGTTGTAGGACATAAATAAGCTGTTACTTAAGTCTATTTTATGAGTCTGTACTCGACCTCGCAGGATGTCTTGAATGTGCTAAATATTTTACAGGCTGTATTCCTTTTATGTATTTTTTTAAGTCAAAGTCAACATTATTAAAGATGTCAAATATTTTAAAAGTTTTTATTTAATGTTTTTTTTAACTTTACGATATCGTGTCTGGCTAAAACTCTAGCAATGTTTCAAATTTACCTTTTACGCATACCTACAATATACTTGGTATATTATAAAACTACTCACTTAAAGCCATCATCGTAAATATAATCTTCATTGAAGTCATCTTTCTATCTAAGTCTCCCCTCTTCCACCGCATTGTTGAACTGAAACAATATATTTATACATTTTACAATATAATACATACAAAAATTAACTGAATTCGCATTTAATTAAAAAGAAATAAGCTTAACATTGCTAAATAAGTTTAAAGACTTTTTCAAACTTTACTTATAAATAGAGCTATCCTTGACTGCGATGAAAAAGATGTGATCTAGGTATGAATATTAGATAAAATTGTTTAATATTTACATCTCATTTTAATGAAATTAAAGTAATAAATTATTATTTGAGTGTTGTCTTAGAAAATAGTTCACACGGCGTGTGTCACGATGCGCGTGCGCATGACATACGAGATCTGATCGCGAATGAGGCGTGGGCTTAAGAACAGATCTCAGAGATTCAGATGTTATTGTATTACTACAATAATACACACATATGTGTAATATATGTATTGCAAAGTAAATTGAGTAAAAGTTATCAAAATACATTTACACTATTATTAATAGGTTATTTTTGTGGAATAATATTTTTGATACGATGTAAGAAATAATAGATGAAGGGGTAATTGAATCTGTAAGCGGTGTTTGGTATGCACAACGACGCCTGCAACAATTTGGATCTCTATATAGCACTTACGTAGCATTTTCTGACAGTTTTAGTCAATTATCCAGTTGGTAAGTGCAGGTATTCTTTACATAATCTGATGAAACGATGTCCACCGAGTAATGATGGAAAATTATAGTCTCTAACATGTTTACATAACGGCGAGAGTGGCTTGACCGTCCCAGAGTCAAAGAGCACAGTTGAAAGTACGACTAAGTATAGATACTGGGATAATTACATGCAAATCGCAAATTTGTTAGAAATTGTGATGAAAGAACTTGTTGAATGCGGACCATAATGGAAGACGTCCATAATCCATATTTCTTATGTGTAAAAATATATGAATGAAATTCCATACTTGTTACGTACATGCTCGCAGCTACTCGTACAAAAACATGCTTACCGAATAAAAGCTTACTATTTGACAAAAATATCACAAGTAATAATTAATAGTAGTACATACCAATACTGTTAATTAACTTATAATTATAGCACTGACTAGGGAAAATAAAACAAAAACATATATTTAAGGAAGTTTTGTTTATAATTTTAAAGGGTCGATCCTAACCAGTTAGAGCGATCCGACAAATTTTCGCTTCTTTGTTTTTATATGTTTATGTAATGTCTTCAACGAGAATAGCTTAGGTAATGAAAGGTTTATCCTTTAATGTAATCTATACTTAAGCTTCGCAAGACAAAATAAGTTATGTAAATATGTTGTCTCTACCAGGGATCAATTCTGGGACCCGTACATTTAAACAACGATACAAGACGATCTTGTGTGTTATTAAGAAGTTATAAATTAAAAAATAGGTTACTTTTAAAGAGGGATTACGTTTATTTATTTATTTATAACTTTTCCACTTTGAATCAATATCAGTGATCACTTGTGTACGTCAAATGAAAGTGTCAGGAGGGCCTATTTCGATACCAGATGTATCGAAATAAGCCCTTCTGTAAAATCACTTTCCAACTTAATGTTAAAGCTATGAGGGTTCCAAACGCGTCCTGGTCTGAGAAGAACCACACAACAAACTCAGCCGGATAATTCTTTTTGTGATCACTGTTTCACAAATGTCAACATAAAGAACAATTTTCAAATAACTAGAAGAGTTTGTCAAGAAACTGAATCACCATTGCCATTCACATGAAGTCGTATCGCAGAAGTACACAAAATCTTCCGTGAAAGGGATTATCTAAGGAACGAGTGTGAAAATACAATTTAGATGGATCTTATCAAACTCACGACGAATGTTAACTGATGCTTTCGCGCTTTCTACAAATGTAGAATTGTTTTATTTGTAATTCAACTATTGGTAGACTTTTATAACGTTTTATAAATTGTTTAAAAATAATAAAAAAGTATTAGTCATATATTTCTTAAATGTGAGCTTTTTTATTTACATAAAAATAACACAATTATAATATATTAGCAATTTTTAAAATTATATCACCAAAAGAGTCTTGTAAGATAATCCTTTATTTACTCGTAGTTTAGTTAGTGTTTAGAAACACTTTATACAAATATCTTTGTTGCTAAACCTAATGCGGATACCATTATCTTAATTCCAATTATATAATAAAATGATAGTGTGTGTTTGTAATATTTAAAAAGCACGTTTTACCAAGTATGTATACACGTTACATACTCGTATACCAACATAACACTTTTTTCATATTTTTCATTATGTCTGTTTATTCCGGCTAATTTCTGAAACGGCTGGACCGATAGGTTTATAAATTTAATTAAGAAAAAAATAGTAAGCAATATTTGATTTAAATAGGGGAGGTGGATAACAATTCGACGCAGACGAAGTCGCGGGTAACAAAGAGCTAGTAAACAATAAAATGTACAACATAATCGGAATGAGAAGTGAAAGATGATCTGATGTCTATTTGTTTAGTTCGATGACCTTGCATAATATTGTATTATAAAAGAATTATGTTTTATAAAGCTCCAAAAACAATGCAACCTCTTTTATCTCAGAATCGCAATGAACAATAAAGTTACGAAATTACCTCGTATAGACTGATGGTAGTACGTGCAGAGTTTAACAACTTTACAATATGTTTTGTGGTATCTTATTTTGACAATGAATGGATAATTGTCGTTAATTGTGTAAAATTTGGATGTTCGTTAGCAAATTAAATAAGTAACTAATTATAACTTTACTTGAGTTCTAAGATTTGATGCTGTTAATTGTTTTAGTTAACTGTTAAAATGATCGAGTGTCCCTGATACGGTTATATAAATAAATATTAAATCACAAAATATCAACACTTTCAGTACTCAGGTATATCTACATCTATCAATACATTTTTCTGGACAAAAACATTGCTGCTAGTTTTCTAATGTTATCCATTATCGTTATTAAAATCGCAAAATAAACTTGGCTCCTGTTTCAGTTGGTGGAAGCCTTTGCCAAGCTTTCGTGATAAGCTTATTAAGATCGTGAATGATAAACTCAACAGACGCCTAATATATCTGGAAGTTTATAGTATTTAAAATATATAGACATTACAACCGACATTTAAATATTAGATATTATGAGTGGCAGCTTTACAAATAGTGACTGCCAATCTAAATGTCCACAAAATCAAAAATTAGCTTTTAAGTGTATGTATTACGTAGGTACTTAACACATATAAATCACATAGCACGAAGTATTCAATGAATAGATTGCCCACGTTCGTATCTGTAACATCTCTTACAAAGAACTCTTAACTCCAAAACGGAGTTGTTAAATCTAATTGTAATCTGCTGCGAGTGTAAAACACTTATTATGTTTTCAATTTTAGAATTAGTTTACGAAACGGCCAAGACCCGAAAGAGAATTACTACAATTTACTAAACGGTTCCATCGTAGTGTTGCCGACATCATTGTTTCTTGCTCGTTTCACGCATCGAGACACATCAGATCACTGATCAATTTATTACCATACTTACCCAATACTTAACTAAAGGTTAAATCGCGGATTAAACACTCGTTACTTGTAAATGGGAAACCCGACCTCGCGGTTATGATCTTTTATTTACGCAAACCGCTTAAATGGATTTAGTATTCATTTAAATAGTAATATACTACAGTAGAAACCTAATAATGTTTACTTAAGTATAACATATTTTTTTATACTTACTATACTAATATATAATTACGATTCACACATTCGTATCTTCAGACGCAAGCTATTATTAACAAACTAATAATTTACAGAATGCAAAACTTGTCTCAGTCTATACAAAGACCTATTGAAAGCTATATCCAGTGTTCGTGAGAGGATAAATCTGAAGTCGACAGCGGCCAGAGGTCAAGACTAGCTTTTACTAGCTTTCGCTGACATACCGTATGAGAGCTTAAACTTTCAAGGATCGTTAAGAAGTAAGATTTATAGAAAATCGGAAAATGTTAATAAAATACTCGTATATCAATGTAGGTAACATATTTTGTTACTGTTTTTGCTTCTGCTATTTGTCGTTTTACATCATGATTTATGTCTTGTCTATACAAAGTGTTCATTATAGGTAGTACTTTATATTATTGTAAACTGCAGGCCTGTGACAGGACGACTGCAAAAACATACAACATAGTTTTACTTGAAAATATCAGCCGTCAGAGCCACTAGAACTTAATGTAGGAAATATAATTTCACAAAATAAATACAATATCTTGAGTTGAATCTATTGACCATATTAAGTACATGTGTAATTGCTATTACCTACATTGCATTGCATGCTAAACATTATTCCTACCTCTTCATTAACATCATTATAGAGATGTAATATGTAAGTACGGACAGTATTCTTACTTAAATGTTAAATAAGTAGTCTCCTAACATGTTATTATGTAACTTTAAAGTCAGATGAGGCGTTAATTAAGTAATTCGCATATAATCAAGTAATTCAGCTAACAGTATTCTAATCTCCTTTAGGATAAATGTGAGATGAATAGTTTAATCGAAAAAATTGTAGTAGGTTTGATTATATATATATGTTTTACCTAATTATCTAAGAAATAGCACTTTTATGCACGAGTGGGACATATGTACGAACACACACTTTCATGATATTCATTATCATTATCATTATGATTATAACATGAAGGACCAAAAAAGATTTTACAGTATTAATTTCATAGCCAGAACTCAGTTCACGCCGCGAGTCCGCCATGCTTCGAGCTCATGAATAAGGACCCCGAAAGGGTTCGAAACTAGTCGGGCATATTTCCGATCAATTTACGTGAAGATAGCCGGGTAAATATATTTAATAATAGCCAGAACTATTTGTTACCTAGAAAGGTCTTAAGTTATAGAAGATGACTGATTTCTTAGGACTTGATGACGTAATAAGACACGTAATCGAGCTTCGGACATTCTCAATCACGACTAAATATCAATCGGTATTGAACAAATGACAGTACAGACAGTACCTAATGGAATTTGTTAAATATTTAGGCTGGTTCCAACTGCGGTCAAGTAAGTTGTATATTATGTCAGAAGAGACGTGACTAATTAAGTTTCTGAATTGACTACAACCGACTCCCGCGCATCCTAGCCGGTGAAAGTAAACACTGGTGGGGTGCATAGTATAGGTTTAAATCGATTTTTGATTTGATATTACTTAGGACATAATTTGTGATATAATATTTAGCTCAGTATTAGAACTTTCATGAAAAATATTAACCTTTTTAGTTATCTAATTTATAAATAACAGCAAGATTCTAATAATAAGAATCGTTTTTAATATCAGATAACAATAAAAAGTAATCACTTTACCTGTCTGTTTATCCATTATAAAATACTTATATTTTATGACTTACGACACTAAAAATAGCGAATAATCATTAAGTAAAACGCTTATGACTTGCCTCCAAAAAACTACGTGATCTGACAAAACCCAACATACAGACGGCAAATTGTTGTGCCGTTTGATGTTCTTGTGCTTTAAGAAATAAGTATTGTTCATGTGGTGTACTGTACTCTGTGATCTATGTTCTTGTGATTGGTTCATCTCAGATTACTTGTTAATGGTTTCTTCAATAATATTTTATTTAAATTTCAAAAATTGTTTTCCTTGACAGTGTTGAAGTTAAATATAATCTGTACTTATGTCAAATTACTCATAATATAGGCCATTTGATACATAAAAAACGAATGAACTTTTTAGATTTTCTTTTTATGTGTTTAAAATAAAGGTTTTTTGATATTTATTACAGAAAAATGTAAAAGCACTATAGTAATTGAAGTAAGACAAATAAGAGTTGAGGAAGACGTCTCCATATGAACGTGCGAAAACTTTTTATACTGATAAGTGATGAAACAATATAGGCTTAAATTATAGTATCATAAGAATTCCATACAAAATAAACATACATACATACTGCCCCGTTGGTCGAGAGGTTAGCGCACACGCCTATCATATCGCGGCGTTAAGGGGTTCGATTTGGTAATCGAATTGTCTGTG
>JAPOND010000139.1:2557080-2568440 GCA_028829205.1 Ithomia salapia aquinia | reverse complement strand
GCAAACTATTGTATATCAGTTTTCGTCGTTTCAGTACTTCAGTACGAGTTTTGACATTACGAAAACTATCATGGTTTTCGTAATACCTAGTAGAATTAATATCCATATATTATTTCTTAAAATTGTGTTTATCATTAGTTATAAAGGATTATTTATATTATAGTGCTGTTTATATAATAGTATAGAACTATATTTTTTAATATGTTACGAAAACTATGAGAGTTTTTAAAACGCCACAACTCGTACTAAGGGTACAGTACTGGTATTATTATGCCTTCGCAGTCATAATATACGTTGTGATACGTGAGTCATAATTACCTTTGTTAATCACTTTATAAGTGTTAAATGATGTTATGCTATAAAATTAACATAGTTATATTTTATATAATATTAAAATAAGTGTCACAGAGGCGGTACTGAATCCAAGACTTGTCTTGCAATTTAATAAATATAACTCATTCGATAAACATTTTGTCAAAAAATAGGAATGATAAAATAATCAGAATCAAAAAATATGTAATAAAACAAAGCATGAAAACATTAAAGTAATATTTTGCAATAAGTAATAATTCATTTAGCATTTAATCGTGTTTTCAGATGTTCTAATTTAGGTGTCTTAATGACGCGTGTAATGTGCTTCGTTTTCCGCTACATTGAGATAAGCAACGTTTGATGCTGGTCCTGGCGATGCACCAAAGTTTTATATGTTTATAATTATTAATCTCCCTTTGTATCTTTATACCATACGACACGATAAAAAGTCGTAATGAATTGTGTTTGATAACATATTTAAAGTAGATAAGCTAGACTTCGAAAGTACAGAGGATATATTTTCAAATAATGTAGAATTTTTCCATTCACAAAATATTAATTTTTATAAAATACCAAGTCAAAGTTTAACAAAAAATTCATAACGTGACATTTCATACAAAAAAAAAGTGAGAAATCATAATATTAATTAAAAAATATATACATATTATATTACATCCCCCCACAAAAATTACATCCAATATCGTCTTTCATTTGTTAGCCCTCACAATACAGTACTAATGTGAAGCACTAATGCTTCTATTTTCATTTGAATTCCTTTGATTGCTGGAAACTGTATTAGGTACATATTACATTTTTATTTAATTACGATCTGTTGGTGTAGTGGCTACTGACCGAAGGTCGTTCGATTCCCAAACGGGACTTCTTTATGTTCCACAGATTGTTGTTCCGAGCTTGGATGTGTTTCGTGTCTGCTATTTATATGTTCGACCCCCCCCTCCTCCCCCTGCGACACATGCACAATATAATCCCTTACGCGGGAGTTGTGGAAAAAGAGTGTTAAATTAATCTCCCTTGATAAGTCTTGGAAGTCTAGTTTTTCATAGCCAGCCCTAACGATGCTTTAACTACATGTCTGTCAGTAGTCAGGTAAGTATAGTATAAATAAGATTTAAGATAACTTGTTGAAGATAAGTTCTATAATAAAAATATTACATTCTAAAATTCTACTAGAAAATGGCATGTGTATAAAATCTCATCTCTATAGAGCGCAATTATGCAGTTGTTAGGAGCATCAATATTTTGTTCAAGGTTCCTTTTTTTCTAATATTATAAATGCTCAATATAATAATAAATATGTGGTGACATATTTACACAACGCCTTCTAGCTCAAAACTAAGCCGGAGCTTGTGCTATGGGTACTAGCTACTAGCTAAAACTGATATATTACATAAATACTTCTAAATATATACTTATTATAAATATAAACACCCAGACCCGGAACAGAAATTAAAGTTCATCACATTAAATTCTCCACGACCGTGAAACGAATCCGGGACTTCAGCGTGGCGGTCTGGCATGGTAACCATTACGCCACTCGGTCGTCGCACAATGAAAGTAGTTTCTAAAGTAGTCTCTTTAGGCAAATTGCAAACAAGTTTAAAAACTTTTCAGTATCAGTAAAATAACCCACCAGTAATTTGACGTGGACTTAACCGTTTTAAAAGTTTTGCAAAAAAGTTAAGCAGGGTCAAGGTCCGGATCGTGTCAGTGATGTGACAAGACAAATAACGTGACAAACGTACAAAGAGATTGTGGATACAAAGTGCAAATATTAATGTTTATTTTGTCAGTGCACGGGTTGACAAACTGTCACAACAGGAGCTTCACACTGGGGGCGATTCAATCGCTCAGTGTAAAAGAAGTTTTATATATGCTATACTTAAACTAAGTAATTTCAATGTATTTAAAATATATAAATACAACAAATACTATAAGAAAAGCGGACTGTGTTTGTTGATTATTAAATAAATGAATAACATATATATAGGTATTGACAACAAGTAAGTAGATCTATTGAGGTGATAAATCGAAATAGGTTTAGACAAGGCAAAAGTATATCATCGGTAAATAAAAGAAAATTGCTTATATGGAGATATCAAATGGTAAATAATGTCCTAGTAGTCTAGAGAAGGTTGTACACACGCAGATTGTATTCTAAGAATTATATGTGATAAGAATGTTTCCACTGTAGAGAATCTTTCAATTTATATTTGATTTGAGATTTATCGTATAAAAAGATAATATAAAATTTAAATTATTTTTTATTACCTATGGTGACTGAAATTGGTCGATTGTCGAGTGGATTCAATATTACCTACACTAACTGGTATGGTTTACGATTGAATGCTCGCGTAAAGCATGGGCTAAAATTTTAACAAAAGAGAACACAGGTTGTACTGAATACCGTATTTGTAACATAAGCATGTAAAGCATGACTACATGCCATCAAATTATATTGATACTGAAAACGTGTACTCTGATCAAAATATGTTTGTATATCGCTCTACTAACACATATTACGTGGAGTATCTTACTTACTTGATAGTAAATAATATTTGTTCTATGTAAACCCTCCATAATACTGAAATATATAATTAGTACATATCTCATAAAAAACTAACACGGTGTGATTCTAAAAATGAATTTTATCATTGTTTACATACTTACCCGTTTATTTACTAACAGATTTTTAAGAATATTTTTAAGAACACTTAATTACATATTGTAGATAACGTAAACCCCTTTAAGCCTTTGTTTTTTGCAAGCATTACATCGTTATAGGAGACAAATATTTCAACTATGATGTTTCATCTCCAGTAGGTTTATAAATGCTTTACTTTTACCGGTAATCTATTCTGCTTTCATAATATGAATTTCAAGGGAACATTTACCAAATTATTAATTATTTGCATAATCATGAAAATATAACGTTATGCCAAAAAGTTTATATTACGTGCTTCAAAAATAGCACAATAAATCATAAAGTCAAACAAGATCTTACTTGTCTGACTGATAAGATAACGTCGGGTCTGTTATCAGTTTTAACTCAACCATGGACAACTTTGGTTACCGCGAGATGGGGTGGCCGTCTCCTCTTCAGACCCCAACTCCTTCTACAACTAGAACACGATCACAAAGGAGTTTTAGCGCACGGTCAAGGGATCCTGAAGAATTTCCTCTTAGATCTCCTTTGAAGCATGTCCGCAGCATCGATTTACTCGAAGCTGCTCAAGAGCCGCTTAAAGCAAAAGAGTATTTATTTGTTGGACCATCACCACCCGCTGAAGATGCTCCGAATATGTACCAAAGTTTTGACATCCTCGCTCCGGATCCTGAAGCCAGGCTAACTGAAGATATGATAAGAAGGTCCTTGTGTGAAAAAGCACTAACAGTAGGAGCTGGCCGATTCTTTGACGACGTTGAATGTGGTTTGATTACGGCTGATAATATAGAAGAGCATATCAATTGTGCCCCGGAAATTGTGATTAATTTAACATTGTTATGGGCTGTGTTTCTTACACGTGATGAATTATTACCCGCTATTATTGAAGCGGGGTCAGATATACATTATACGGAACCGGCGGGCTTAACAGCACTACACATTGCATCTTTCAGTGGCGCCACGAGGGCTGTAGGTTATTTATTGGCAATCGGTGCTGATGTTGATTACGCACCAAAATATTTTGCACCACTACATTGTGCTGCATTTGGGAATTCCTTAGAGGTTGCTGAAGTTTTAATTTCCAATGGAGCATCGCTACATGCTGTTGTTCAAAGAGCAGGATGTGAAGACAACCTTGTTCATTGTGCTGTAAGAAATGACGCGCTGGAATGTATGGAGCTCTTTATAGAAAAAGGTGTCGATCCAGCGTACATCACTTCAGGTGGATTGAATAGTCTACACTTGGCTGCAGAATTAGGTTCTCATCGGTGTCTCTCATTCTTGTTAAGAGCAACTAAATTAAGTATTAATGGAGTAACAAAACAAAGAGACAAAGAATGTACAGCATTACATTTGGCTGCTTCAAGAGGATATACTGAATGCGTTGAACTTTTACTGTCTGAAGGTGCAAAAGCAGACACTAAAAACTATCGAGGATTCTCTCCACTTCACCTTGCTGCGAGATGCTCTGGATTAGAATGTGTCGAAGTGCTTCTAAGAGATGGAAATGCTAATGCAAATGCGGAAGATCACGACAAACGAACTCCGTTGCACGCTGCTGTTTGTAATTCCGATCGTGCTTGTGACATAATTGATATGCTTGTAAGTTGGGGTGCACAAGTAAACAAAAAAGACGAATATGGATACTCTCCTCTACATTTAGCAGCTATGGACGGCTTAACACAGTGCGTTGAGACTTTAATCTACCTTGGTGCTGACGTTACATCCAAATCTAAAAAAGGTCATACTGCATTGAGTGTTATAGTAAGAAAAACTCCAAAATCTCTTTCTATTTTAAGACATAACTTAGATTGTGGAATATCAATTAGTAGATCTACAGAAGGTAATGAAGAAGTACAAATAGAATTCGATTTCGGTAAGCTATTAAAATATTCTTATCCTCGTGAGATCACGTATCTCAACAGTTTGATCGATGAAGGTCAAAAAGATATTCTACAACATCCATTATGTTCTGCATTCCTTTTCATGAAATGGCGCAAAATACGGAAGTTTTATTTGGCAAGACTTATCTTTTGTTTTTTGTTTGTTTCATTTTTATCAATCTATGTCTTAACGGCTGTAGTAAAAACCTGTAAGGGGAAATATTCTAAGAAATATGGCGTGCCTAATGAGCTCTGTCAAGATCAATCATTATTGGGTGATATATTAGATGACAATCCTATAGAGTTTGAAAGATGGGTGTTAATTGCAATAACAGCTTTTGAAATCGTAAGAAAACTGACGGGAATAACTGGATATTCAAGCATATATCAATATTTTACAACTTTTGAAAATTTAATGGAGTGGTTTGTTCTTCTTTCAGTATTTTCATTGTATAATATTCAACATGATTATGGATGGCAAAATCATGTCGGAGGATATGCAGTACTTGGAGCCTGGACGAATTTGATGTTAATGATGGGTCAGATGCCAATGTTTGGTGATTACGTAGCAATGTATCAAAAAGTGTTAAGTGAGTTCCTAAAATTGTTGTTAGCTTATATTTGTCTCCTTCTAGGTTTTGCCATTTGTTTCTGTGTCGTTTTCCCCAACGAAGAAATGTTTTCAAATCCTTTGATGGGTGTCATCAGCACGTTATCTATGATGGTGGGTGAACTCAATTTAAACATTTTGATAAACGATCCCATTGAAGACGATCCTCCACTTATATTTGAGCTGTCATCGCAAATGATATTTATCCTCTTTCTCATGTTCGTGACTATCATATTAATGAATTTGCTCGTTGGTATAGCAGTACACGATATTCAAGGCCTTCGGAAGACAGCTGGTTTGTCAAAGCTCGTCCGACAAACAAAATTAATTTTATTTGTTGAAATGGGTATGTTCAGTGCTTGGCTTCCGAATTGTCTTCATAAATACGTCTACAGAACCGCATTGGTATCTCCAGAAGCAGGGAAGGTTATTTTGAGCGTAAAACCTCTGAATCCTCATGAAAAAAGATTACCAACAGACATAATGATGGCGGCGTATGAGTTGGCTCAACTAAACAAATTAAAATCTGGAAGATCTCTTAAAGAATTGCTATACAAAAACAAATATTCCTCTAAATTTAAGAATGAAAATCAATCGAACGAACATAACTTTAATATAGAGATACGCGGAATGCAAGAGAAAATAGATCAAACAACATTTAATTTAAAGAAAATAGACCAGGAAATCAGACATTTGAACACTTTGTTGTTGGAACAAAGTAATCTACTGCAGACTATAGTGAAAAGTATAGATAGATCGTATCCACATTCTGCGCAATATTACCATGACTCCCAAATTTTCTTTCCAAGTAATGCCTCCGACGTAACTTCAAATACAAATAAATAAGCTTCTTTACCTATTTAAAAAAAATAATCCGTAATATTAGGACATTATGTATTTTGATCAGGGTATTTTTAAATAAAAGGTGAAAAATGTTTTTAGTTTTTTTTTCTCATTTTTAAATACAATTAATATTTTACGTTACGTAAGTACGTAAGTGCAATTGAATTGAGGTAAATGCAACTGTTTGATAATGCGAAGTAACAACGTATGTTTTAAGATAAGAAGCGTTTTTTGTTTGTTTTCGTAGTGACGCAGTGTCATGATCACGGCGGCTTCGACTTTTGTTTGTTATGTGCTGAGATATTTTAGATAAAAAAATATTAAGTATTTAGGTGGATTACACGTGATTTTAGGCAATGTAAACATTCATGAGTGTTTTACAAATATATCTTAATATTTTTGGTATAACAACACAAAACATTATTAAAATCAGAACCATCAAACAAAGCAATGGAGGGAGAGTTGTGGATAAAATGAAGTTTGAACTTATCTAATTGACTGAACTCAACGATGTCCGCATTCTTGCCTACTGCGTTGTTATGCGGCATTAGTGTCTCCTACCTAGGTCACTGAGAATTTATTAAATTACTGCATATTTATGGCAACGCAGTAGAATAATGCTTAATATATTCTAAGACGAGTGGGACACAATAAACTATTATAATAGATATATCTCGGAGTATTTTACATGTTATATTTCAAACCTCTCTCTAGTCTCTCAATAATTGTGTTTACAAAACATTGTGGGGTGATCCTATAATTCTTTTGATAAACTTCATCTTATTACAGCTTTCAAAGTAATATATTTTATATACAAGTGTAAAACATACGGACTATCTTATATATTTTTCGTTGCACTATACATTCTATGTCGATGTTTCAATGTTGAATGGAACCAGTATTTTGATTTATTTCATAGAACTCACTGTGCACAGAAGTACGTATTGAACTGATAATAAACAACAATCCACAATAGCATGATAGTAATTTTAGAAACTATGTTTCTAAGCAGAACTTAATAGTACTCGTATATTGATGACCAGTAGGAATAACATTTATAATACAAAAATAATAGAAAGTCTAGTACCGTTTGCAATTTGCTTTGATTGCTTAAGTAGACAAGCTACAAGTAAAGTCTTGTTTAAAAACAATAAAGATATAAAGGTATGCACTAGATTTATGCTAGTTTCCAGAGTGGGCCGAGAACCGATAACAATTAAACAGCAATGCAGTTGGCGCGACGTTGCATACTGCCGTCTCAGAGACCTCTCAGATATGATATGTACTGGCGAGAACAGTGCTAGCTATTATAATCACAAATAGAATAATTCTTCTTCGTGTTATATATATAATTCTTCTGTACCTACGTCATATTATCAATTAACTCCTCTTAGATTCTGCTGAAATTATTTGTGTATTTATGGGTTAAGGTACTGTTATTACGTCAAGTGTCTTAACTATCCAAATTGCACTTTTGATTATTATATTGAACCACACATTACACTAATATTAAACAAAGTAAATAATAATAAGACTAGTAATATCTGCTATAGGCGTGTATACCTGTCAGTAATTATATGACACGCGGCGCCGTCTCATGCTTTTTATCAAGCGGCGCACGCGCAGGTGACCGGCAAGCGATAGAAATATGATGGACTTCAAATAGGTACAAAATAATAAGGGTCTGTCTGTCTTAGTGAGTATTATCTTTTTAATTTGATGAAGAAATATTTAAAACTTTATAATCAATTTAAGTACCACAATATACAAAGTAATAGTAAAGCTGTATGTATGCATATTTTTTTTTTATCTTTTATCTTATTTATATCTTTGCATCCCGGTTGAGATGTTGGGTAGGAAAGGTAAACTTTCTCTCCTTGTCATAGATAAATTATTTGAGCGTCAACTATCTGGAATCCGAGCTGGTCACCGCTACTTAACCAGCAACATCTACTCAGATGTCAGTGGCCTGGGTCAACTAGGTCGTACAGATAACTAACAGAGCGCAAAACACGGGTAAGATTAGTTGATATTTATTGTATTCTGAAAGCAGGTGTCTCAATAACACATTCAAAATAACAGCCAATTATACGTGACAAATTAGAAATTACGTTAAAATTAAGCTTCCAGTTTACTCAGATTCAAAATAGAGCGCCAAATTCCTTCGTCACCGGCCACGACGCATAGTTTATGTCGTCAGATCTTAATAAATCGTCCATTGCCTTGATTAATGCGTGCCCGGAATAGATGGCGCCACATACCTTTTTCTACCTGGAGAATATGTTATAGGGTTGTCAGTTTAGACATCATCATATTATCACGAAACAAAAATAATAAATTCTTATCCTATCAAGAGCCTACTAAAATATATTAGCAAAAAATCATTTGTACACGCGAAATATATGACTAAACAGGAACGATTCAATCTCGATTGAACAGTGCACTAAATTTAGTGCTCGTCAAATCCTAATTAATTCTTGCAGCATCCCGCGGTTGTATTAACTACTCCTTTCTCTAAAGGTTGTGTGTAAGAGCAATAAGAATGCTTTTGCATCTGCAGTATTTTTTCTCACTATATAAAGATATTTCTATTTTTATGAATGCAATAAAGAGTGTATCTATTTATCTAAGGTTAAGTAAATTGTAAGTAATATGCCTTCCTAATCTCAACTCTATATATGGGGCTATATGTATGTATCGCACCTTATCCATGTAAATAGTGATGGTTAGGCGTTTTATGCTTTTAACTTCTGACACTGGACAAATGTGCACGTAATAACCGTAAATGTAAAAAGAACAAAAAATACTCGTATATCCTGGATAATGAAGATAAATTAAAACACAATAATTGAGGTGTTGCTTGTCGTGTTACAACCCTACCTTGAGTTATGTTCCTGTTTGTAACGATCCTTTTTAATGAAGTATACAGCCAGCCCAGACCAATCTATTTTGATATGAGTACAAAACGAAGTCGCGTGGTGTCATCGCTTTGGTTTTGCAATATTTGACAATGTGTGTCAAGAATGATTTAGATTAAGATGTAATTAGTTATAAATACCCTGTCTTGTCTGTTTGCTGTCCCGACTCTGGGAGATAAAAGATTTTAAGTATTTTATTTTCAAAGCATTTAAAACAAAATGAGTTATAGTTTATTCTGAAAAATCTTGAACATCTCTTTAGTTAAATTGAATAAGTACTATTTAAGATCTGAAATTAACAAGTTATTACATAACAATAAAATAAAACCTATATGTTGGTAATCAAAAACACTTTGATAACCGTTATAAGCTTTGTTATTATCATGATTATTAAATCTTTAGTTATCTATATTGAATTAGACCATGTAATCATATCCACAGTTAATCATGCGTAATCTGGAAGTTAGTATTAATACGGATAAGATAGGGTGTCAATTGTTTGACGTAATCTATATACCTATATATAAAAGAAAGTTGTGTTAGTTTTATTTATAACTCGAGAAGGGCTGGACCGATTTTTATGATTTTAGTGTTTTTGGATTTGTAGATGTCGGCAGCAGGACATAGGGTATTCAAATATCATATTTTAATTAAAATAATATATAATAAAATTAGGAAATCATTAATGATAATTGTGATGTGTTATAACAAAACGCAACTGACAGTTCACATTCATTCTGACAGCTCACGTTCTTATTATTTCCAAGTTGACTTATAATGTATTTGTTTTATATCTTAAAGATATTATTATTAACAACGCCTGTTAAAGGGCTAGATTGGCAATGCTAAATCGTCTATGAAACTTTGGAGATAATTTCTACTAATAATTTTTGGGTTGAAAAGATTATATAGATTATTCACGTATTGATTTGAATCCAGCAGCGTTTCGATTCGATTGCAACATTTATTACAATTTGCATAATTGCGTTAGCATTGAAAATTAATGTTGATAGAGAGCATTTTTGCACTTTGAAGTAAGTACGATGGAAACGCCAGGATTGTGCTGCCTTCGTTTCAAACTGCAGAATTAAGCCATCGGAGCCATTGCATTCATTGCTTCGTGGCGAAACACAAGATTCACGATATTTTTAGGGCAAACTCAACTAAAACTATCCAAAAGAATGCGTTCGCTGATAACCTATCTGGTGTACATACCTGTGATTTTGGCGACGATACTTTAAAGATAATCCACGTGAGGAAATTCTTACTCTAAACATTCCGATGATCCCAACCTCACGATTATGATCATCATGATTAATATATCAAAAGGCTAATTTTTGAATTTTGGGTTTCTTCATCTAGGAAATACATGTTTATCTCCTGGCTTCTTGTATGTGGCATATTCGCGAGTCGGATAACCATCTGCTTTGATTTTTACATCTGATAACACATCGTCTTCCCATTAATTTCCATATATTTTTTTATAGGTACTAATATAATAAAAAAGAAATACTTAATAATTTTGTACTATTTTAAAATCTTAAAATTACTCATTTATTAACTGTAAGGGAAAGGACTTTCACTTGGCCCGCTAGTTTATAATATATAAAGGATTTTTAGGTATCTCTATCCTTAAAATGCCTTAACTAAAAAATTTTAAGGTATAAAAACTTGGTAGCATCGTTCAAAGCGCTATTCCACGAGCTTATAACAGAATATTTGAATATATCCTCCATACCTACTGGTGTGTTGTTAACACAAGTAGTCGTCAATTATCTTATCGGGTTTCATAGAATTAACTGTAATTACCTCATGAATCACATTTTGATAGAATCAAGGTAAATAGAAAATCAAGGGTGAATAGGCGATTAGTATTTTAGAAGGTTATCCCTTCTGCCCTTCCTCTCTATGTGTGCCATCACTGTTTGCCATCCCCCTATTGATACAGGTATCAATCTTTGTTATTAGGATGTCTTCTATACAGGATTAGAACATTATTGCTTAAGTTTAGTTAGAAAGTTTAATGCTTACCAAAGCATAACATGGCCAAGTGTCAATAGATAAGTACTCAAAATATCACAATAGTATCAAGTCATGTATTCAAGTTAGTC
>JAPOND010000139.1:1464740-1475378 GCA_028829205.1 Ithomia salapia aquinia | reverse complement strand
AATATAAGAATCATTATGTTTTATTTTATAATTCGATCATCTCTACATAAAAGCTGTCATAGCCTTGTTAGCTCTGTATTGAGCCATCAGCAATAAATCTCGACGATCTGAATTAAACGTATTGGATTTACGAGCCGGTGCAATTTGTTACAATGACGATACACTATACGGTTGAATAAAACAGATTTTTAGATGGAGTTATTTATAAAATATTTTTATATTATTATTTATTTAAATATATTTAAAAAGTTTAAGAGAAATTGCTCTACTCTTTACAAACATAACTTTACAAAACTCTTTTTATCCTACTCAGCATCAGCAACAATGTCGCAATGGACAAGATTTACAATTATAGAGCATAAGTGGCGTTTTGAACTATTATTCATGACATAAGAACATAGCTGGTAATTTTTTAATGAAGCAAAACGTTTTTTAGCGACCGTACAGCGTTAACGAGTGCGCAATCTTGAAATAATTCGAAGATGGCAGTAATTGCAAAATTAGTATTTTTAATCAAACTCGAATCCTGTTTTCAAGTTCAATGGCTTATTACTAAGAATGACGTAATAATAAGGTATATTCGATACAACTTTAAGATACCATAAAAGGAAGGGACAAATATTAAATCTAGATAGAATTCACGGGTAGCAACGAATTTCAATTAGATATATTAATAACATTAACCTACAATGCCTGAGAAAATAAACAGACGGACAGAAAACGGTAAGTGAATAAGGACAAAGGTTTCGACATTTATATTAGGATGTTTAATAACATTGTTGACACTGGCAGACGCGGGGCCAAATTGAATGATACTCCAGTCGGTTCAAATTGTTATTTCAAACTTTACAAATTTGATTTAACTTTCCAACTATTTGAACAAAATTAAATTTCAACTGAATCAATATTCTGCGGTTCGATAAAAATATTTTAAGAATTACAACTTCATTTCTATTATTTAAAAAAATAGTATATTACAATTATTATTCGACTGTAAATCTTTTGGGAGGACTAATAATACCTCAGTGAATTTTCAATATCTATTTCAGTTATAAATTATTTTTATATCAGAGTATTATGTTCTATACAATAAAAACAATGATCGTTTTACGATCAAGCCGAGTGAACAAAGCTTGCGATAATACAAGGGGTATAACCCTTTTAGGGTTATACCCTTTCACGTCCTATTCAATTTCGTATTACACTTTAATGCGAAATACATTACCGTTTTATACCCCCGTATCTTGAATAAAGAAGGTATATAACATGTATTGTATATATAACTGTCATAAAACTCGTTTTATATATTCCTATAATACCTGTGTGTTAAAAGACAAGATATACTCCGAATAGTCAGTGTAAGGCATTCAACTAATCATTGCTTTGATAAACTATAGATCTATTTTATTTGAAAATGAATATAATATTCTATATAATGTAATAGACAATGTTCTAATATAACATTTAGTTTTCCCTTCAGACCATTAAAAAGCTTTTGGTAACATCGTTTAATTTCGATCCAAATTACGCAACGGACGTGTAAAACGCATTAAAAAAGTGGATCTGGCTAACGACATCACTTATCTTGTGAAATATCTTTTTACACAAAAAAATAACACGCTGTTCAACATTCTTTATCTACTAATGAATATAAGCATACATTATTAGTAAGATAATTTAGTTTTTTATCTTATTCTTGAAAATAAAAGAATACAATTATAAATTATTTTAATTATAGTTTAGTTTATAAATTAATCATCTTACAGTTTATATAAATCATTACATTAGGTTAATTGTTATAAAATCTAAACAGATTTGTGCATTTCCGTGAAAATGAGATATTTTCCGCAGTGTAAAAAAAACCTTAGATTATTTTATTTTCGTAGATGTACGAGTATGTTTCTTAGATCAAAACCTTTCAACTTTTAGCTTTATGTTGTATTGTAAATATAGCTAAATTAACACCTAACACATCTACTTAAATAATAAGCCAACATTACACACATCTTAATAAAAAGTCGTCCAGTAGCCATGTTGTTTTATATTTAAAGATAGAATAAGTTGTATCTTCTCCAACATCACTGAAAGGAAAGAAAACCTAAAGACTCGTATAATTTTGGTCCAAAATCCGTAAACTGTTGGTTTTTCACCATTTATCCAATACACGATGTTAGATAAATCGTGAAAAAGACAAATAGTTAAGCCGCCATAAAAAAACAAACCGTTTTCATGGATCCACTTTATGTTAGGGGTTTTTCAGAAGGTAAGTGCCGTCAGATGTTAAATTGGCATAAAATAATCTGTTTGTTCAAGACATTAATATGTTTTTTATACATGTATTTCATTAAGTATGAAATATGAGTTCAATTACCAATGACTGTTTCGCATAGATTCGACTGAGTTACAGCGATAGCCTTTGTTAGGTTCACGTGAAGGTCATCGGTCGATTGTTGTAATTGCGCATGGACCTCATACTAAAAAAAATCAAAGAGTTCGTTTTTATAGTAAGCTTTTTAATTTAAAAAGATAGTGATAGTCAATTGTGTAACTTGCCATGAGGTTTTGATATTAGTAGATAAATAATCGCCAACAAATTTGACAATATAACCAAAACAACAGGCCTGCTTAAATCTACCCTAGAAATTGAAAAATCCCTAAAGTTTCACATATTTTTTAAATGATTAGTTGTATATTAATTGGTTTCATTATTGAAGGTAGGTAGGTATATTTAAATTAAAAAAAATATTCTGTTTATGGCTGATTAGATAGAAATACTTATCCTAATCTCTTAGAAAATAACCAACTTTATAAAATGTAAAAAAAAATATTTAAAGGTCGTTGACTGCTGAATAAAAAGCGGCACATATACTATCAGGGTGATTTATCCAATCGTACATGAAAGCTAACTTGATTAAGGCTGGTGTGCCACTGCTCAAATTCCTTTGTCCAGTCCCTTTGACATAGATTTAATGAAAGATCTTCGGCTATTGCCTCATGCCATTGGTCAAATAACTTGTTGTTTTGATCGGATACAATTGTCAAATATAGTGTTTAAAATGACTTTTAATGAATGTTTGAAAATAAACCGTTGCGAGTTCTAAACTTGCCTATATCGGCTTATTCTATAATTATTTAATTACATAATGAATGCATGTTTTTATTAAACTTGCATCGTAGAAAGAAATTTGACCAGCGGCATACTTCTTAGATGTTTATTTAAGTGAAAAACCGTAACACAACGAGCCTTTTATGTAATACCCTGCACCCTATATTACAACCTTATTACAACCTAGTGTTTGAATATATGGTCAAAACTATGTGTATATTTTGCATACTTGAAAACATAATGTACAGGCCGCTCGCTCATTCATTAATCCTTGACCTTATGCTTACTATATTCTTATATGCTTCTATAACCAATAGCAATACAGGATAGGTATACTCTCTTCTTGCTATGTGTATTGATACAAATAGTCGTAAGAGTTTGATTTCCTTCATTGGAAAGCCGACAGAAACAACAAAGCATTCACAATCAATAATTTTAATGCGATTAACGTCAATTATGTGAATTCACAGAATGTTATCTCGCCCACTCATACCAAACAATGCTTCTAAAGTTCTATCTGACCTTATAAGCAAACCATATTGTGTAAACATTGTGTTTTCTATTTTTACATTTGTTAAAAACTTGATTTATCTAAGTTATGTTAGTCAAGTATGTCTAAGCTAGGAGATTGAATTATAGTTGGGTGGAAGAAGTAACGTTGTTTTATTCAAACGTTTATTTGACATCTTGTAAAAGATTAATTACTTTAAATTAATCTTAGTTCTAGGAATAACTCGATTGTTACATTAGTATTTATGGATTAGTCGTGTGTATTAAACCTTTATATTTGTTTTCAATGTTTTATAACATTAATATTGACGGGATTTCAGCATTGTGAAATAGAGAAAGGTACAACATTTTAAAAATACCTTTATATTTTCAAATTGCCTACATTCCACTCCCCCAAAAGCTAAAAAAAAATACAGAAATATGAAGTGTTAATCTGCTCTTTTATTAAAATTTAATTAATTTTACAAAGCAACCAACCTCTCACAATTAGAATAAATTCAAAAAGTCTAGCTGAGAAAATACCACTTATTTTTTGCTTCAAAATGCTGAACTCAGATTGCGATGAATAATATTTTTAATTTTACTTTAACGAAGGCATCTCTTTCCATTTGATCCTGGAGATTTATGAGGTTATCGAAAACAAATAAAACCAGGGTCTAACCAAATAATAACTGACTGGAATGTAAAAATGAAAGCAACCATATCAGTATTGACACAAAAAAGGTCTTTATCATGAAATTACGGAACTTATAAAAACACTACTTACATTGTGTGTGTTACATTAAAATACAATATGAATAGAACAGAAATCAACTACCAACAAAAAACCAATCAAGAACCCTTCTTAGCAGTCACTAAAACACGTTTTTTATGACCCCGTACTTAATAAATAACCATATAATTGCAATAAACATAAAAACAAGACGAAAGTTGTCTTTGACAAACCATTTAAAGCTTACCCATGCTCATAAAAAGCTCAGTTAAATATAAATGATCATTATGCAAATGTTAGAATCGAAACGGAAAGAGTTATGTCGTTTTCGTTTCACGCGACGTACCTTCAGTTTCACTTTGGACTAATATTAATGTATAGTTCGTTTGGTCATGTTTAAATAATTTTGGACGATGGAAAAATCTCGTCTTATCTTAACATACTTCGATGTTCATAAGCAATAGATATATTTGCTTTTATATATTA
The DNA here is from genome assembly GCA_028829205.1 of Ithomia salapia aquinia. Classification (NCBI taxonomy): domain Eukaryota; kingdom Metazoa; phylum Arthropoda; class Insecta; order Lepidoptera; family Nymphalidae; genus Ithomia; species Ithomia salapia. The sequence goes on along the minus strand of JAPOND010000139.1, from coordinate 1,470,564 downwards.
AGATTTCAGACAACTTAATGCAGTAAAGTAGCAATTTTTCTACATACCGTTATTTTAAATGTAGTGTTACTACTACCTAACAATTTAGATTGCAATGCAAATGAAAATAATTCTAAAAGATATCCCTTTATACAGTGGGTACATTCACAGATAAAAGACTCAATTTATTTATCTATCTATTGCTTCAGTGCGAAACTTTTTCAATCAAAATTGTCCAATTACAGCAAGATCTCTAGCGATTCTGTTTGAGCACGTTTTAATACTACGGCGTTTCTAGGTTTTAGTTCTATCAAACGTTTTTATAAACGAAACAAAATGTTTTAGCCTTTAGTAGGTAAGCGCCTTTACATAAAAACGATAAAATATGTAACGTTTATTTAGATGAGCTATGCTTGAAATTAAATCACTCTTTTTAATACATAATTTAGAAAACATAAAATGTATTCTGTCTTCACCAGCTATAAAAACGATAAAATATTTTTAATAAACAATTCGAATAACTGGAAATACTAAATGAACCTAATATAAAAATCAATCTTACTAACCGATCTCTTTTGATGATGATGGTGTTCTAACTTCATGGTGGCGCATCGATTGAGAGCAGTGAGTCGTCTGAAGAGAGACTGAAGTGAGTCTGCGTCCAGGAATGGATGGTCGTTCTGCACGCCTGATACGTCGATTGGGAATTGCAGATCTGAAACAAGAGTTTAGTTTAGTACAATGATTCATATATTTACTGTACATTTATATAATATAACAAATTAATTATACCAACAGACCAAATTGCATTTATAACATAATACATTGGATAGTATACATATTTGTTTCCTATATAATAAGTTAAGCGGTATACGCTATAAGGGCTCTGTTCAATGAACTCAATAATTGCAAAGATTTTGGCAATCGATAGGTTATTGTTACGTATAAGTATAATAATAGCTTTTATGAGATTATATTAAGACTTTCATTACTATAGGGTTCAATATACTCTTCGTATATAAATGGAGCGTGACAGAAAATACCTAAACATAAGTGACTTGGTTGCTTTTGAATTACAATTTATACTCAGATTTTTTAGCTATGAAATAAAATGACATTATGGACAGCCATCACAATACTTATGACGTTTACAAATATTTTCTGTGCCTATTCGGACTGATTTACTTCTTAACGAATTTGTATTTTTTTATACCAAAGGCTTGAAATATTAAACATAACATATTATAATGTCCCTTAATACACTATTGAAATACCTTCTGTGATAAAACAGAGAGCTATTCTTCATAAGTGTCACTCAACGTCAAGGATAACACCCGAACAATATGGATGGGGTCCTATGTAACAGCATTGTTTGCAAACTCTGTCTATATAGTGTCTTAAAGCGATAAATATTTAAGATAAATACAATCACAATATAAAGTTTGTGTTTGGAAGTATAGTATATTATATCACACTATTAAGATTATTAGAATAAGTGGTTTATTCTCATTTAGGTATATACTGATTATTATCATATGGTTGATAATTACTGAAGTATTTACATGGTTTCATTTATTGTAGCTAAATGCTATGCCAGTTTTCTCAACTGTCTACCGGTTTCGAAGCGATTATATAAATGAGAGAACCGGAAACCCCCAACCCCTGAGACTTATTTAATTATTCTTTCCCGAGCTTAAGGGAGACAAGGCATTGCATTGAAAGTTCGGAACCATGCGATAATTTTTGTACATAGGTTTCGTATATATGCGATAATTAAGCCATGAAATTAAATTATACAATAATTAATCTCTTATTTATTTTACCTTCAAATCCGAGGAGTACCTAATATTAATTCTATATACCTACTCGTACTCTAAAATAAAGCGCTGGTGAAAGAATAGATTCAGTTGCACGTTGTGGACTATGATAATACTAAGGTACTAAACTAAGGCTTGAAGGTACTACTAATGTTTGCGATGGTAATTACAGTCTGTTTTCTTAACTATAATAGGTATAAAGATATACATGATTGTGAGCATTTTATAAACATATAAGCAAAGAGTTATTATAAATATCGAAACATTGAAACGTAAAAGCTATGAGAGCGTTTTCTTGTCAATGTTCAGTCTTATTTCCGACTTCCGAACAATATTCTTCATTGGAGAGTCTTATAGCACTTAAAGCGTTGAGTAGGTACTCTTCTTTAATAGACTTTTAACGCCCGAGATTAGCTTTTTAATAGAAAAACGATTTAAAATCTAGACGTTGCGTTTTTAACCTATATTATTACAGATATCACTATCAAATCTTATACACCTCAAATAAATATACAGTATTGATTTATCTGTACATTCATACAAACAATCTACATACCTGACATATAGGAATTATTTATGTACATAGCAATGGTATCTTGGACAAATATTTGGCCCAAATTCCACTATATGAGATATTTTCACGTGTGAAACTATTCTGTATTGAATTATCGGTAATTTCGTACTTCAATATAAACCTACAGATAAATGTTTTGTAATTTTATGTGCAAACAATGTTGAAGGTAGTTTAGTCATAACGAATTATCGTTTTAATGACGGTATGCTATAATCAAGTACCTTTTGTAATTATCCGCAGTACTTATTAGTTTTATGACGTCATTAATCTGTATATTATACAAACTATGGATATATTTTATAAATAGTTTCGAAGATTAGTTTGAGGCATCTAATTTCTTCATAAATTGACCTCAATGGTATCAAGAGCCTTGCAATTTACCTATCTAAGTAATCTGGGTTAGATAATTCAATTGCCTCACCATTGGCTAACACTAATTGAAGTGTAGAGCTCCCACAAAACCGACTTTGAGCAACGTTTACAGAAATATCTAAATATAGTTTCGTTTCTTTGACACAGCATCAAACTTCAATTACAATTTTTAAAATGTAATTGTTTGGTTTCTTGTAAAATAAATGAAAATAGTAAATTCTTTTCTGTATTGTAAAAAAAACAGTAACAGTATAAATATATAACGAAATTGAACTGACGATAGTTATTTACATTAGAAAGAAATTATTAAGTTATATTTGCTAACTTAAATTAAATATATTAATACAGCATTATTTTCCCAGCTTTATCTTTATTAATAATGTTTTAAGATCACACGAAGTCTACCTGAAATCTAATTCAAACACTTGTCAACTCAAATGGCACTACTTCTGTGAAAACAGTTTTCTAATAGTCTATGCTTTTGCTGTTGACATAAAATGTTACTATGATTTTATATAAAGTGAAAGATCTCGATAGCATGTCTCCAACAGAAATCATATTGTTAGAAATATATCGACCATCTCAGAATGGTATTTTATAATATAATTTACCATTCTGAAATAATTTTTATTTAATTTGATTATGATAAATTGATATTTAGATAAAGTGATGAGAATAGGTACTCAATAGAAATATTTTTAATAGTATAGCGCTTTTACGTATTCATTATCAACGATTGATTGCCTTGATTGTATGAATGAAATAATTATATTATATATGTTGTTGTCATATTTATCCTAACTATTAGATAAGTGTAAGCAATTCCTTCGCCTCAAAATATTAGGTATAGATTGTTTAGCTCCTTACATTGCCCGACAATTTTAAATAGATTTTTCTGATCTTGTATATTTTTAAAATAATATTATTTACGTAAGAATGTAAAATGACATATAACTTATATGTCATACCTAAAAAGTATGTCATAAATATGTCAGAAAATTTAAAATTTATAAACCTTCCATGATTCTTATCTATGAAAACTGTATCTCCTAAATATCAAAAAAGTGTAAAATTGTTTACAATGGAAACTATTTTATTAAAAGATATGTATTAATCGTTCATAAGTTGTGTTATATTGTCCCTGCTGTCTTAAAGTGGGTCAGTCAACGCCGCGCTGTCTCCGGCCTCGAGGAAGTGTTTCCGTGTATATGTAGGACGGGAACGACGGCGTATAACTTGATAAAACGGAACACAGTACATAAAAAAATGTATAACTGTAGGTAAGATAATTTGTAAAAGAAACATTTCATCTTATTAGAAAAACGAAACTGAGTTTCTTATAACTCCAGAGATAATAAATAAGGAAATGTATTCGTGTCAGAAAATATGACAGACAAATTGGATGGTAATTGGGTTATTATTTAAAATTCTTCTAGCTACAATGTTGGTCTTTTGTTATAAAAACTTTTTAGATACGAATTTGAAAACTTAATGAAAATGTCAGTTATATTAAATAAAACTACCTTCAACTGTATTATGCATAGGCACACAAAACAGTGAATGTGACGTCCACTAGGAGTTTAAAATTAGTTCGCAGGCAGTGAGCCGTGTATGTTCGCCTGAGTGCTCCCGCTTTCATCCTAAACTCAGACTGGGTTCCATAGAATTATGCTTTGATTAATACACATAATCAAAGAGTTTGACAGCAATGACAGAATAATGAAATTATAATATACAATATAATTACGACAATATATAAAAAAATAACGTTCTATATTCAATTAGTGTAACATAGGAACAACGTAAAATTGCATCCATAAAAGTTGGAAGCTGGTAAATCAATTTATTAAAGTGCCCTTCCAAAGTGCACTAGCCTGTTATGAGGCAAACACAATAAAGCTTTCCTGAATATATTGTATATTTCTTTTAATATAAACGCAGGTCGCTGAAAAAATATTCAGGTTGAATGACGTTGTCAATATTGGTTCGTATAGAGGTATTGGACCATGGATGGCGTTATTGTGTATTAATTGATACTGCTACGTGACCCATTTGTATCTTATAAATTCTTTTTTTAATAACCTTTTACTCATTTGAATGTGATGGCACAAATATATATAAATACGGTTTGTATAGACGTGCTTTTGTAATATTACGTTTTTTGAAAATATATAATCGAAAAAAGAAATCTATGGACAATTTAAAAAAACATTTTTATATAACTGTGGTTCGATACATTACGCGCGACTGCACATTTACAATGATAAATATAAAAGTGATATTTTCTTTATAAAACAAGATTTCGGTGAAAGTGAGCCCACTAAATGTAATAGAAATAAAAAGAAAATATTCAAATTAGAAATTAAGAAGGGCCTTGCTTTTATTAACCAAAAAAAGATAATGATGCTTCATTTACTTTTTAGATAAAATATTATAAGAGGTACGTTTTAGAAATATAATTTTACGTAATATTCTGATAGGACACATTACCTTCCTCTAAAACAACATCTTTATTACTTTCGCAAGGTTTTGATAGGATCCTTATATGTTTAACGTTTTATATAAATAATATCCTAAATAACATGTATTATTTTCTAAATATTAGTTTAGTTTTATAAAGTATGAGGTATACGATATCAAAGCGCAAAATTGAGCATTAGCTAAAAAAATACACACATCTGTTCCAATATAAAAGATTGATACATAAATGAACCTTATTTCTTTGACCTGAGTTTATATTGAGTTCTTAAAGTATATTTTTTCTACCGTATTGTGTATTAATAGTGGTCATAGAGTATAGAGTAACAAATGATCTAGCACTCGCCCCCATTAATAACATGAGCAATGATCGCAAAATAAGATACCAGCAAATGTTCATCTGCCCCCAACACCTGCAAGGTCAGCTGCCCCTGCATATGCATTGCATTAGTAACAGCTGTCTAGCAAATAATTTATTAATAATAATTAAAAAACTATCTAGTCCGTTAAGTTACATACATTACATCCTTATATATACTTACATGTATTAGTTATTTTTGGTCAGTTAGTAAGAATTTTATTACGAGAATATTCATTGTTGTAT
>JAPOND010000139.1:903555-916140 GCA_028829205.1 Ithomia salapia aquinia | reverse complement strand
CAGATGCGCCGCGCAGCGCCATCTAGCGGCGCCGCGTCGCCAGGTGTGCGCTGCCCGTACCGCGGCTTCCACCCGCCCTCAGTCCGCCGTCACGCACCGCCGCGAACACACGTTACTACGGCTGTTACACGCCGGCCGCACGCGCGCAATTCGAACGTAGTGCACCAAACAACGCGACCGGTTCCCTAAGCCGATGAGCGCGGTGACACCTCTAAGTGTTGTGTGACTTATAGTGAAACTCAGTGCAGACATGTGCGAGTGATGGATTACTCCACTGTCGATTGCTGACGGGTTTTGGATCCCGTGTATGCCCAGGCGCCGGTGGACGCGCCAGTATGCGCGCCCCTACGGTGCTCATCGCCCTGCTAGGGTTTCTGCCCCAGGTACTGACACCGACACCGAAAACCGCGAATTCCCGTTTATTTACGTTTTCAATCGTAATCGAGACTGACGAATCAAACATAGGCCGTAGGATTAAATGGATAACACATCGTCACGACAGTCACTTTCCCACGAGAGTGGCTTTCGAGGCACCTAGATCGTCCTGGATAGGCAAGGGTGTAGGTTAGACCGAGTCGTGACCGGGCCTGAGCGAGTCCGGAGACGTGTTTGTGTGTGTTCGAAACGTTTACCGAGCAAACATAGTTTATACATAGTTATAAAGAAAGTTCAGGTTTTAGTACGGTCGGAGCGGGGTCAGCTAGGTCGCGAGCCTCTTCGTTTAAAATTAGATGCATACCGAGGCTTCGCGATGTAGTCGATTCCCAAAAGGACAAATCTGCGATGCATGGACGGGAATAAACACCAGACGTTGTCTTAACTCCAGCGATATTTCTGGAAGGATTAATAATCGCTCCACTTCTAAGGTAAAATTAGGTGAACGTAAATCGAACGTCTTGTATAATATGATCATAACACGAATGTATTACCAATCATATAATTTACGCGAAGTGATTTTATTGATTATAATATAACGCAAGTATCACTAAAAAAACTTGTGAAAATTAATGATTATAGTTGTTGTGAAAATTCCTAATTGTATCGGGTCAGCGGCCTATAAACGTCAAGGTTGTCCGATTAATATATTAAGGGTCGTAGGTATTTTCTAAACATGTTTTTATTGCTGTAACATGTTATACCTATTTAGTATTACAACATTGTTCAATAAAAACTAATTGAGATTAGTGATTTAAGAAGTTCAATCACTTAGTAGTTTTAGTAATTAAGAGATTTTATTACAAATAACGTACTACATCTTCATTGCATCCACTGATTTCCCGACAGTTTGTTTATTTTACTTTCAAAGCGCCGAATGTAAAGTAATTCTTATAAATCTAAACATAGGTATAAAAAGCACCCCAAATCTATAATACGTTGACTTCTCCCGCATTATATTTTATGGTATCCAATAACAATTCGCTACGAGGGATCTGTACCCCATGCGCTTGCGCATAGCTACTCAGTTATTAGCATATTCACGTATCTACCGTTATTATTACCTACAGAAACACTATTAATTCTTGAGATAACTAGTCGTAAGACCGGTGAGAACGGATCTCTTATATCGTGCGATTTTTGTGCACTTTAGTTGTTTTTAGCATTTTATATTTTTTATATCCTCGTAAACCTATTATTATGTCTCAGTTGATATTAAACATTCCGGAGCTATTACTGAAGCCGTGGTTAAGTTGAGTTTATAATTCAATTGGTTGCGCTTTTTCTCTTACTTTTTACGAACGAAAGAAAACTTTAAAATAAACAATTGTCAAAAACAAAACATGTACAATTGACATTAATAGAATTCAAGCTTGATTGCAGAATCGATTTTAACATTAGTTTCTTTTCTTGTTCTCGATAATTAATCGATTTTCCTGTATAATATACCTACTTACTCAGTGGTGAGGATCGCGTGATCGCCCCCCCATCGGAAGTGGCATCGGAAACACGTCTGCCAAAAACCGCAACCGAATAATCTCAATTTCCATTTATTATAAATAATTCACCGAAGGCTAAGTTCGTTCGCATCCCCAATTATCTGATGAAGGATAAGTTTGCATCAAAAATAAAATTAAATTGAGGGAGATAATGTGAATCGGTAATGGACATTTACAGTATTTTTATCTGTTTGCGACATGATATCGAGATTGTTCGGCTACCTGTCTGATATCTAGGACATGCGTGTCAGCTCGCTCGGAACGCCAAGCAATAGGTATTGGTTGCGTACGATTCTGATATAATCGTTAATATTTCTCAACCCGGTATTCTCTCATGTGGTCGGCCCACATTGCAAGCAGGTGCCACATTAATGGCTACTCTCAAAGAACCCTAACATCTGCTTTTTTTATAATTCAAACTGACCGCTGCTTCGAGTTCGTTTTGGAAGTAATCTAAATGTATTTATCTCTTTCCCTCAATTAGTTAATTGGTAGATTTATTACCTAAATATACAGTTAGATACAAAAAGAAAGCGGCCAAGCATGACTACATGTCACTGAATGTCAAGGAAAGAAATTACTGTTACAGTAAAAAGTTAAACAAATGCTTCTGGTTTTGAAATTGGTGGTTTTATAAACGATAGAAATTTGGTTTATTTCCCAGTAGTTATGATAATGAACTGTTATATGCCAAGAATAAAATTGAGTAATTTGGTCGATATATAATTAATCGTAAGCATATAATATGTGAAGGTATTTCAGTCTCATAATTTCGTCCATTGTCCGAACAGTTTTAGTTCTATGAGAACCGACTCAATTATAAGAAAACTCGTACGAAATCCGTATAATCGTCAGTTTTTAATGTCTTAACTATGTGAAACTAAATTTCGTCTCATTGTATAATTTTAATGGTTCTAGCGTTGGAATGCACTATTATTGTTAATCATTAAACACTATTCAGATACTAAAAATCATTTATCTGTTACTAAACCTACTTAATCTTTTCATCTGTCAGTCTAAACATTGACAAATGACAAATTCATTACGCCTCCGAGGCGGCAACGCCATTGTACCTTGATGGCCCTCCATCTTTAGTTACAACTTCGTTTAAAACAATTATTTGATTTCTTTCAATCTCGACCGGACGCTTAATTGATTCCCGATCCTGTAAGGACAAAAAAAAAACAAAATGGCGTCCAGGATCATTGAAGAGATTACGCAATGTCGCCAAACTGGATGCTTGGGGAAGTCAGTATAATGCATTATTTATAAACAGACGCATAGCTTAGCTCGTACTGCGAACTAAACAACGATTATTGACAATTAAATTATATTTGTTTTGCTTACAAGATAAATGTTATTATATTAGATTATGTATTCAATTATTTTAAACATGTTTTTCTTAGGAAGATGTAAAAATTCTAAGTGCAAATTGTTACTAGTGTTAAAAGTCATACAAGGTTTTATAGGGCTCTAAAGATGAGTCGTCGTGTGGGAGTGGACCTACTTAGACCTCAAGGCTTTCTAGACAGCCTCTTTATTTAACAATTATTTTGCGTCGGTGTCTGTATACACATGTAATAATACTATTAAAAATATATATATCCTAATTTACTTTTTATAAGCATTTTTCTATATAATAGGCATAAATTGAAATTTAAACCAATCACGGGTACTTAAATATAATTAAAAAACAGCAAGAACTCTAATTACAAAAAAATCTACATTAAAACTATTTGAATTATTAACGTCATTATATTAAATTGTTATAAAATTCTTTAACGCTAGCACGAAAAAATTTTAACATCCGTTCCGCCAGATATCCAGTTCTCACGTAATGCCAATAACAATCCGAGATAGATCTAGTTTAAAAACACCATCCATAGAACACCAACGCACGAAATATCAATTCCCTTGTGCAAGCTTAAATAACCGCAGAATACCTTATTCGCTTTCCATATAAGTTCTAGCCAATCTACGGACCTATTATGTTCATGATTCTCCGCTAATTCCGAGCTGCAGCATCCCGCAGCTGCTTGGAATTAACCGAACAAAGAGATTGTAACAATTGTCGCTTCGATTTCTGTTTTGTAAGACAAATCCTTTACATTTTGAAGCTATTTCCATTGTACCATCCTTCTTGTAAGTTTTTAAACAATTCAGTAATACTCAACACTAATGGCGTCTGTAACATGTGCGAAAAAAAATCCCGCTGCGACAGTTCTTTAAATAAAACCGATTGCGAATTTGATGCACTGCACGTTATTAAAAGACTGTTTGGGTGTTTATTTTAACACATTTTGCGTATAACGGTGGAGATGAAAAACATTCCCCTGTGTTTCATTATTTGTGCTATTTTTAAATAACCTGCCGACTGGAACGAGTGTTATTCTGTTGGCTTACATACAATGATGTTCACATTATTGCTCCTTGTCTGGATAATAATAAATTATATTTTAGAAACCTGACATATAAAGAACCTTGCATAACATTCCACTAAAACAGCTTAAAATATTAATCATTTTGACACAACACTTGCGTTAAGAAATGCATTTTTTCATGAGCGTATCGCAATTAATATAATTGCTATTAATGTAAGCTATATATTATCTCGTGAGATCTACGATTAGGTGCTTAAAATCAATTTGGATGCTGTATTCGACGCAATTAATATTACAAGCCGTACTTTCCATTCAAAGTAGAGAAAAAACAATATTGACGGTCACGACTTCAACGTCGAGTGCATATATACGTTTATTTGCTAGTGCTTTCATATTGTTTTAATGTGTTTCAGTCAAACCTAATATAATTATAGACATTTAAAGAACATCACTCAAAAAATCATCGCCTTATAATGCCCTGAAGATATAATAAAATAAAAGTTATTCAGTAGTTGGTAAGTTTGTTAATCTGTTCCGCGCCTCGGGCTATAGGCATCCAGATACAATGGGTATATTCTCAACTTTTAATGGAGTTTCATTCACAAATCAGAACAAATTATTAAATATATTTTTTATTATTAATTTTATTAAACAGTAACCCACAAATGATAAAAAAGGGTATGTTTAGAGAGTTTTTTTATATTCCTCCTACCTGGTATTTACCACGTGGATGTGAATTCGACGTCTCGCTCTTTTGTTACCGATAAAAACGAGACGTAATATGTTTTCGCGTTCAAAACAACCCCTATCAAGTTGGCAGGAAGTTGGTTGAAATCTGGTGTCTTTTTTACGTCACTCTTTGTTTAAACTGTGGTTAATATTTAAACCCACAGACCTACCGTCTGTCCGCTAGATAAGACATCATTTGAATGCTTCATTGTTCTTTATTTTCTCTCTTTTATAAACTTTTGACAAGTTCAGTGATGAAGTTCACTCGTGGGAAAATATCGTAATAATATTATTTCAATGTGTCTTAATATCTTAATTGTAATATAACAAAGATAAAGCATATCATAAAGATGAAATAAAATTATAATTACAGATATAAATTAACGACGGAGATTTATTCAATAACGATTTATAATGACTGCCAGGAAATAATATACTTTTTATATTTTATGATCGCGAAGTAATATACAGTAATGATGGTGGGACGTAGTGGCTTTATAACTTAATACTCACCACTTCCTTCCGATGCCTTATTACTTCCATGGGTTTACTTAAGACGAAAAAAAAAAAAAATTGTGACGTCACAAAACGCGATTTCATATGGCATTATAAAAACGGTTAACAAGCAAGGTGGTATTAAATAGTGAAGTCCCCAATGAATAACTTAAACTTGAAACTAGTTAATCCCACATGCAGTGACCAACTGCGCATTCTTTCATTAAGGCAAGGGTTGCTACCCTACAGGGCAGTTATTATTATTTACGGACAAAAAATAATTCTTAATATTGTTTTAACGTATCTGTCAACAATTCTAAAACGATTCCTTAAACTTACAAAAAATATCGTTTAAAACAAAGCTGGGGGTTTCTAAATTTGACATAAAACAAACAAATAAAATATAGTTCATCAAAGTTCGTTTGAAATTCGATGGGGTGTCTGTTCACCCCACGTGCTTTCGAACCCCATTTTGCGACCGACATAACTGGCCAGAGCCGTTAATGTCTCCACGGGATCGATCATTCGGACAGTTGTGCAAATAAATTTAATTTAGGATTATATATAGCTGTTTGTGTGTCATTGATGTTTGTTTAAAATATGATCTAATATTGTGTTTCTTTCCAGGTGCTGACGTCTGGTTCCTTTGAACTTAGGATAAAAAGTTTTACGAACTCGTTGGGTAGGTTAAGTAGTGGACAGTGCTGTGATGGTTCTTCAAATAGTGATGCGCCTTGCTTGGCGCCGTGCAGGACTAAATTCCGAGTGTGTCTAAAAATATATCAAGCTAACATCGATACCACCTCACCATGCACGTTTGGTGATATCACAACACCAGTGCTTGGTGGTAACTCATTGGATGTACCAAACCTTAATGTGGAAGGATTCACCAACCCCATCGTTTTCCCCTTCGACTTCACGTGGCCGGTAAGTGTTAATGTAATATTTGCTTGCGAATGAACAGTTTTACTTATTTATTCCGTACCGGTATGATTTTGTATTCAATATCATTAAAGAAACATTAAGTGTATAGACATCAATAAATCACATTTATTCTATTCAACAAATTCCAATACACATGGCCAGTTACCCAAATCAATAAATAAAAGAAAAAATTACGAGATTCGATTATCAAATTTGACAGAATCGATGTCGATAAGAATACTTGATGGTTTAACGAGTTGCCGCGTGGGACTGCCTTCAATCTGTTATTTTTTAATTATGTATTAACAGTAATGAGCGGTGTGCTTAAAGTACTAGCCCCATTGTGGCTTCGTTCTCATATTCATTGCTATTAGAGTGCAGAGGCCGGCTCGAATCGTGATTCCATATTTGTAATTATCTGTTATTTACTGATCTCGTTTCGAAGGATAACTTTTTAATTATCCCAGCTGATTCGCTGGGTTTAAATTGTCTGTGGTTCACATATGAGGTCGAATGGAATGCTATTTGTATAATATTTAGCGGCCCGCTTCAAATCTCGTAATGTTTGAACAAACTCGAGCGCTTGCACAAGTCCGGCCATCTGGATGCATCGTGACATTTGGGAACTGGGCAGGTAGAACCATAGATGATAGTTTTTTCACACACGTCCGTTTCCTCTTCTGCCAGGATCATTCCATATGAATTGGCATTAAATTGAAACTTCCTGTTTAATTTCACATAGTTGTCTATTGTCATATTCTGACGTGAGATAAATTGAGCGAAAGTGAAACATTCCTCTCGGGTTTCAGTGACAGGTTAAGCTCGAGCTGACGAACTCATGCCATATGCCCTTTATCTCATCTGATCGGAATTCGACGTACATCCATCTGCTATTCCATATGTTGCAAATACGTAAGGATTCAGTTTGTATGTGACATTTCATTATTATCCTGGGGTGTGAAGTTTACATAAATCTTTATAAGATTATAAAATAAATTTCCTTTTTAAATGAATACGTCAATGTCTCCTAAATGTGGAGCTTTTTAAATGTTTGGATAATCATAATTTTACTAATATTCCCCATAAAGTTTGTAAACCGGGTTAGTAGTCAGTATCACAATATTTTGTAACATGATTCCTTACAGCGTGTAACGCAGTCGGATCATTCCCACTCGTATTTCAAACCTCCAGGTGCTCACTGTTGTCGCCACCGTACAGTCGACGTAATCTTGATCATGAAATAAATAAGTTTTATTGCCCGTATAGATCTGACTGATAATAGGTCACGAGCATATTAATATTACCGAGAACGTCGAACAGAGAAATTACAAGTAAAGCAAGAGTTAACGACATACCAACTATTTATCATATTAAGAGATGGCTCACTTGAAAAGAAATCTCATTTGTATTCAAGATGCAATGCGTCTGAGCTTCATTTATGTTCTTAAACAATTTGTGTTTATAAATCTCAGGTTTATATTGAGCTTTACATTTTAAGAGCCGTTAACGTTCCAGATCTGACAAAGCAACAGGAAAACAAACGGAAAAATAAACATTACGTACTCGCAAAACTTTCTGTAATTTGTGACGACTTAAAACTGGGGTAGTAGTAGGGGTAGTAGGTTTAGCGAGGGTTGTAATTAAACAATGGACTCCATTCATTCACATGTTCTGACCGTTACGACAAAGTAATGAGAAAAACTTGTACTAAATTCCTCAAAGCACCTGCTATATTAAATTATGTTTTCTGTGTTAGAACGAGAGGTAACAACAGATAGAGATAGCGTATATCTATACAATTTACGTGCATGAAGAGCAAAGTTTCAAATCTCACTTACACAACTGACCGTGAACTATACTTTTTATGGATATATCCGTCTTGAGATGTAACTAATCGACGCCATTGTTGTCTTATCTGGACACTTCGTCTACATCTCGAAGTTAGATAAATAGTTAATTATAAATAAATAATGCAGGTATTTATAGGAATGTTTAAAAATCTTGAATCGTTTAGCAAGTCACTTTCCCACAAAGCTTAACGTCGACCCACATAACCTATAAAAATAATGTTGCACTCCTTTTACTTAAAAACCATTTAATTATAAAGTATCTAAATGATATATTGTTTGAGTAGCCGATATTTCAGCAACATTTATATACTGGTAACATTATCACCGGAAGGAATGAATGTTTGTAGTGAACAGTGCGGGTTTTATAATTTTTTACCGTGAGACGCTGACAAGACTAGCGTGCTTTAACTTAATTAAGGTTAATTAAATCGAAGAACCAGACTCATATGCTCATATTTGTATTTTTATGTCTCTTTCGTTGGCAACACTTTTTATTTTTATCGTCTGTACATCCGCCAACAACAAAAGTTTTATTGCTCTTTCATAACTTAAAACGCAATTGTTATTTCAATAATGATATTGTGTCTCGTAAGCGGAAGTAAATAAAAGGTCATAATCCATTAAGTGGCTGATTAACTAATTAAATGCATCTATGAAGAAACGGCTTAAGCGGCAAGTAGACTAAGCAACGGCGTAACTAATTCCAGAGATTGTAAGTTTTGCATGTTTCGTCAATAGCTTCACGCTCTAAATGCTTGTAATAATTTTAATGAAAGTAGCATCTCCCAACGGAGTGTCGACATGTCTTTATGCGCGAAAAACTGAACACGTTACTCGTTACTAGGAAATTAACGTTACACTGACGTCACGTTTCACTCGTCTCTCAAAACAATAGCTAAGTAAAGCACAGCGAGAACTGAGTGACGATGGCCCGTTACATGTGAACTTCGTGGTAGCAGACGCTTCCTCATTAGAAAGTAATTAAAACTCCCACAGAATCGTATTTACCTCCCAAATTGAAACACAAAACACGACTGTTACCACAGTTCGTCCATAATTACGATCGAATTATAATCGCTTCAATCGTCATTATTATTCGATCCACGATACGGGTGTTACATAAGTATTGCTCGAAACAAGCTGAAAACTGGAACCTTCGCACGGATCATCGATTCATTATTTTATAATGTAACTCGATACCTGAACGCCTTATAATTCTATGTACACCAGAGAAACTTCCGTCCTTAGTTTTTGTTCGAAGTGCTCTTAATAATTTCCTTTATCTCAATCCGCTCGCGCCGGGATCCTCTTAAAATACTTACCCCCACATCCGCTTCTTTTAATAATCTTCCGAAGCTATGGAATTCCTTATTTGATCGCTCCCTCACAGTCTTTTCTTTCTCTTCCGAAGAATAGCAATTAGAGATGAATGAAAATAAGTAAGAACAATTTTAAAAATTACTAATGAAATGCCAAATTTATTTCGTCATTTCTTCATATATTTCATAAGATTCAAAATTAAATAATCGGAGCGTGTATAATTGCTTTAAATTGCATTGTTCGAGCCACTGAGCAGGTATGCAACCTGTCAATTAACGAACGTTGAATTTCACAAAATTTCGCCTAAACAAACTAATACTATTATATCCGAGGTCCCAATCTCGTAATAATCTCCGGGTGCTAAAATAACAAACTTTTCAATGGGAAACTAAAATCAGAGATCGTAAATAATGATTAGTCATAGACTTGGAGATAAAGAAAATAAGCTCATCAAGAGAATGAATAGACAATAAAGTTTACCGGTCTTGTTATTACGGCATGTCAGTCGAACGCTTATGAAAACACTCTTTTTTTTATAATAGATACTCGTTTACGGTCAGATTCTGACATATTAACTACGTCTCTAACATTTACTGCCGCTAATAAAACTTTTCAAAGCACCCGATATATAATTTGATCTGAATATTTCATGTTATTTATAGTTTGTTCCATTTTTAGTATAAGTATACTCTTCGCGGATTTCTAAACATTATTTACAATGAAATCCGTCTGCATTCCAATTTTATTAGTTGACAGCGGTCTCGTTCTCACGTAGGGCTGGTTCTCAAATCTGCTATGATGAAATTCCTTGCGTTCCCGTCTTTATTCATCACACGCGTACTTCTTCTAGGAAATGTGCTGGGCTCACATGCCCTCCTCGTATCCGCAACTGAGCGAACAAAACGCTGTCATTATTTATTATGGGAGGAGCCTTGCTTACGTGCCTGCTTCTTTGAATTTATACACGTGTCAAAGGCCGAGTATCGTCTGGGAAGATATTGCAAATTAGAATAAATGTTTACATATTGATTGAAGCATAGATGTTAGAAAATTATCATATTTCAATATTCTAAAAGTACCGATTATACACTTATCGATTGTTGATCCGAGATTACGGTTGGTAATGTTTAAATAAACAATTTTCAGTTTATTTCCAGAATGTCATGATAAGAATATTAATAGGATAATCCTAGTTACATATAACGTAAAGCTTACTCATAAGCGTTTTATTTAGTGCTGACACAGGTATGCAAAGTGGATTAGAAAAACAAAATCTTTAGATACGTATCGAGAGATTCATGTCGAAACTTGTATGGGCAGCATCTCAGTGATATCCGGATGAACAGATCACAAGATTGTTTTTTACCGTAGTTTCGGTTTCAACGCTTAACCCATCTCACGTCTTATCTGGGATCGTATTCGGGGGCCGGTGCGGACGTCTCCCAAAATTTGTTAACTCTGTTTTTATTTTTGATGCTTGTGCCTCATTCAAATCATTCCGTTGTTTATGGCCGACATTTTCATTTTTAGAATTCCTTAGATTCTGAGTACGGTCTGTCTGAATGCCGCTGAAGCTATGTGAAATTAAAGCTATCCTCCTTTTTTCACATCTAAAGTCCCGAATTCCGCAGGTGTAGCTTTTTCGCGATGATAATTGAGGGCAATAAATTGTTAATGTCTTGACTTATTTCGTGTACAGCCACGGACCGGTCGTTAGGGTTTTAAAAGCCGTCTGTTTTAATGTTTACTAGTTCTTTGGTGATCGTCACAGATATAAAGTATATCATTTCGTTTCGAGTTACGACTTTCAACTTTTTTTTTTATATTTCCCAGTAACACGACGGTCATTAATTTTCTCATAATGAGGATTTTAATTTTACTTAGTCATTACTGTTTATTTTTAAGCTCGAGTTTTTATTACAAAAATAAATGGTTTATTATGTAAGTCGTTATTCCTAATAATGGATGGTTTACTCAAATTAATTAATTTAAGTGTTGACATTAATAAAAATGCATATTGCGAATCCTATAATAAAGAACTCAAACACAACCTTTTAAAAGCTTAAATTTAAATATTTTTAATTATTTTTATGGATTACATACATTTAAACTAATAACGATTTCTTTTAAACAATTCGAGTCAAGTTCACAGAGCGGTTGCTTTGAGAACGCCTTTTGTGTGTATGCGCTGTGCAGACAAAGTATGATCCGACCATTCAACGATGTTCCTCAGCACGTAAACACACTTGGCTCCAACACTATTTACAATTCCTCAGTGTAAACTAGCCCCGATTCTGCCCATGCCCGGTTACATAGAATCTGCTTAGCATTCCAACCAATGCATATACCAATAAAATATTGACCTGAATAGTTTTTTCCATAGATATATAATACTAAATAACACATTCACACGCTGTCATGTAATACTATATTTATATATAAGGACTAATTCGTACATGAATCATCGGGTCAACGTTCTCAGCGATGGTGATACAGAAATAGAGATACACATAATTAAAAGCATTAATAATTCAAAATAAATACAAGTTCAAGATGATTTAAATCGTTTAGTTTTGTGTTCGACTAAATTTGCATATTATGAATCTGATTCGTAAAACCGTCTGATGCATATAAAATTTTATGTTTACAAATTAAAAATACATGTTAAGTTATTTTTTGGAGATAGTTAAATGAATAAAACCTGTCTGACGATGTTACCACACTGGTCAAGTGTGAAATATGAAATCACGACTTCACTTGGTCGGCTGTTTCATGTTTGTGTTCCAAATAAGTTGGTATATTCGTGTAACGACATGCTCTTTTTATTATATTATAATTTGATTTAAATTCCAGTCAGGACTTTACTTGTTGTGTGGGAAAATCAAAACAAAAGATAAGTTTATCTTAAGATTAACTAATACAATACAAATAACATCTGTTTCTTTGACATGG
>JAPOND010000136.1:1133685-1144942 GCA_028829205.1 Ithomia salapia aquinia | reverse complement strand
TCAGTCATTTTTATGTTACATATTATCTAAATTTATTACGTTTTAAATATTCTATCTCTATTGACGATCACAATTTTAGGATGCACAGACGGAATCATGTTTGAAAATTAAAATATCGGCTTTTTCAACAATTTAAATCTTTAGATCTTTTTATACATGTCCATATTTTTTATGCATCTCCTTATGAGAGCTTAAATTACTTCTTCGCAAGAACGCTTTTCCACAGACCTCACAACTAAACTTCCTCTCCCCTTTGTGTCTAACCATATGCATTCTGAGCAGGTAGTTGTCGAAAAACTTCTCATTACAAACCGAACATTGAACGTTTTTTTCTTTCAGATGTGTCCGTCGAACATGATCCTTCATGAAAGAATTCCTTGTGAACATTCTGTCACAATGAGTGCATTTATGACCAATATCGTGGACTTTGATGAGATGTTTTTGTTTATGGTACTGAGATTGGAATAGTTCAGGACACTTTGGACATTTATAATCCTTAGCGTCATGAGACTTAGCTTTGTGACGTCCTAAGCACCACTGGTTCTTAAATTTCAGCCCGCAAATTTCGCATTCACAAGCTCCGGTATGCGCGTATATTATATGAACTTTTAGATTTGAAACATTTTTAAAACTTCGACCACAGAAATCACATATCCGATTGTTATTGCTGTGTTCGGAATTAATGTGCCTAAGAAGTGTACCGAAATAACGAAAAACGCTGGGACATATTGGACATGGTATGTTGTCTTTTATGATTCGGAATGGTTCGAAACATTTTATAGATTTATCAATTGCTGCTAAATGTTTGGAAGACAAGTGATGTATTAGCTCGTCTAGATCGGCAATAGGCTGGTGACAGACCCTACATGATAAAGTTGATATATCTATTTTAACAGTTATACGTTCTCCTTTACAATTTTTAATACACTTTTCTTTCAGATCGCAAATTGGATGCTGTGCTACAACGTGCTCTTTCAGTTCATCGAATTCCACGAAATATTTGGAACAGTAAAAACATGAGAATTTGACAAAGAACTTAAATGGTACAGCTGTGGACATATTGAGGACGCATTGTATATTTTTTCTTATTTGCAAAACATTTTGCTTTTTATTCGGTTGTAAATCATTATCATCGGGAAATACTGAAGATGACATTTTGAGTGGCTTTTTCATTTTACATTTACTAATGTGCTGTTTCATTCCTTGTGATGAGTGGCATTCCTTTGAACAAAACGGGCAAAACTTTTG
Organism: Ithomia salapia aquinia; assembly: GCA_028829205.1. Classification (NCBI taxonomy): domain Eukaryota; kingdom Metazoa; phylum Arthropoda; class Insecta; order Lepidoptera; family Nymphalidae; genus Ithomia; species Ithomia salapia. Next base: position 1,143,694 of record JAPOND010000136.1, on the reverse strand, counting down.
ACTTAGATCGTTTGGATGATCACATTTTATATGTTTTTTTAAAAGTATATAAGATGGAAACCTCGAGTCACATGTATTACATTTTCTGTAATGAACAGTGTTTGCATGTATCCTTCGCAAGAGATGAGATTCAAATACTTCTGAACATTCATCGCAAGGGTAACCTCCTTCTCGATGAAAGTATCTTATATGATGAGCCAAATCCCTCTTTTTGCTAAACGTGGCGCCACAATTGTCACATGCAAAACTATTCTGTGTGTGAGTTATATTTATGTGATTAATAAGGTATCCAAAATAACCGAACTCCTTATCACAAAATTGACATTTACAATCAGACAGTCTATATTCTCGAAGTGGAGTATCGATGCTTTTGTCATAATCCATTTCATGTTTACCGATAATATGATCTAAAACTTCATTCAATGTTGGGAAAACTTCAAAACAAATTTCACACATTATTTTCGAAATATCGATTTTAATTTCAATATGATTTCCTTTGATTATTTTGAGGGCATAATCGCTTGTGCTACACAGACCGTGCGACTTTGTATGCTTTTTTAATTCCGGATAGTTAGTATAGCTCTGACCACAGTAGAAGCAGAGATATCTCCCTCGCCATTTGAATGGTAATATGGAGGTGTTGTTGAATAACATTTCCAAGTTTTTTCTCCTCCGCTCAGAGGTACAGTGGTCGTAGAGTCCTTGATCTGTGAACAAATTGTTCTTGCTTTGAATTTTTTTTATAATATTTCATAATTTCTTTGTAAATCTAAAACAATTGACAGGTTTAGATTAGATTAGTCGAGTTTTTATTATGCGATGCCATGTGGCCTCTCAAATTTTTCTTCCAGAGAAACTTTTTTCCACAAATATCACAATGGAAATTTCGCTCACCGTAATGTTTCACCATATGCACTTTCAGACGTTGAGAGTCAAAAAATCGCTCCTGACACACCGTACATTCCACATTTTTCTCTTTCAAATGCGTGCGTCTTATATGATTGACCATAAAAGAGTTTCTTGTAAACAATTTATTACAATATGTGCATTTATGCCCTGTGTTATGCGCATCTATTTTGTGCCTTTGCATCTCGTACACAGAGGTAAACTTATCTTTACACTCAGTGCATTCCACATTTTTAGTTCCGTGAACTCTGCCCAAATGCGTTTGTAGGTAATTATTTGACGTAAAAAGTAAATCACATTTTAAACATTTAAAATTGGCAACCTTATGTCGTCGTGAAATATGAGCACGCAGGTTGGGCAAATTACGAAACGACAAGCCGCAATGAACGCAAATATTTTTATTGTCGGAATGCCGTTTCGCAACATGATTTAATAAAGTACGGAAATACCGAAACGAATCTCTACAAAAAGGACAAGCAAAATTATCTTTCACTAATTTGTAAGACTGTAAATTAATGGATACACTTTTGTCATAACATATTTTGTGTTCACATACAAGATGGTCTATCAAGGAATCCAAATCTCCTATTTTTTTCAAGCACATTTTACAGGACAATGACGAAGTATCAACTTTTATTACACCGTCGTGTCTATTTCTCAATTTCATAGATTTAATTTTAATATCGCAGAGTGGGTGCTCATCTATTGTATGTTGCTTCATTACATCGCAGTCATCGAAGTCTTTTGGACAATAAAAACATCTAAAACGACTCATAAAATACTTGAACGGTATCACAGTTGACATGTTAAGAATGCAAGCTATATTATTTCTTATTTTCTTTACGGTGGGCTTCTTATCATTAAACAGAGCTTCATTATCATAGTCATTTACTTCTAAATTGTGTGTTTTTTTAAATTCCTGTTGATGATCTTTGATTAACACATTTGTTTTATTTATTTCTATGGAATTTGGATTAGTGTTATATGATGAATGGTTGGATAAATGCAAATTATTACCAAATATTAAAGAACATTCATTACATTTATCTTCATTAATTTTATTTCGTATGTGAGCGTCAAAATCCTTCTCTTTATTGAATTTTTGATCACATTCAACACACGACGGAAACTCTTTGGAGTGATCTCTATTTACGTGAGATATTAGTTTATTTAAAAAACAAAACTTTTGATCACAATATAAACAATGAAGATCTAACAGTCTGTAAGGTGCTATCGGTTTTGTCATATCCTCGTCATAAAGTAATCCGTGTTTTATTAAATGTTTAGAAGTTTCCTCAAGATTTAGTAAAGAAATATTACATATATTACAGGTTATATTAGAAACATCTATTTTGATTTCTACATCCGATTTGATTGATCTTAGAGCGCGATCTAAATCTGAGCATAGAACATGTTCTATTGTATGTTTTCTTAATACATCATATGCTTTTATATCTTCTCCGCAATAGAAGCACATGTATTTACTGCGCCATTTAAAAGGAATTATTGAAGTATTTTTAAACAATATTTGAAGATTTTGTCTTCTATGCTTATTCGCAGTAAACCTCTGTGATGGTCCACTTTTATCTGAAAACAAATGATCTTATGTTTCAGTGTATCTTGTTTTTTAATTTCAAATGTAACAGTAATACATTCCCTGAATATAAATAACTTAGGTGGAAAGGTGTACATTTTTGCTATGCAAAGTCATATGGCCTCTCAAGTTTTTCTTCCACAAAAACTTTTTACCACAAACATCGCAGTGGTAATTTCTCTCCCCGTTGTGTTTGACCATGTGAGATCTTAAACGTTGGGAATCGAAAAACCGCTCGCAACATACCTGACACTCAACGTTTTTCTCTTTTAAATGTGTGCGTTTCACATGATCTATCATAAAACAATTTGACGTAAATAATTTTCCACAATATACACATTTATGTCCGGAACGGTGAATATTTATCAGGTGCCTCTGCATTGTGTAATTTGAGGTAAAAGTGTCGGTACATTCAGGACAATCAAAAACTTTTAGACCATGTGTTCTTCCTAAATGAGTTTGTAAATATTTATTGGAGGAAAACTCAAGGTCGCATCTATTGCACTTGTAACTACCTGTAGTTTTGTGATGATTAGAGATATGAACTCGTAAATTTGGCAAGTTTCGAAATGATTTTCCGCAATGCATGCATATGTTTTTATTATCAGTATGTTTTTGGCCTACATGCTTGAGCAATGTACTAAAATGAGTGTAAATCTCACCACACATTGGACACGGATAATTATTTTTTACTAATTTAAATGGTTGTACATTGCTATCTATAGTTTTATCGTACGGTGCTTTGTGCTCAGATACCAAATGATCAAGCAAAGAATCAAAATTACCAAAAATTTCAAAGCACATTTTACATGATAGGATAGAAGTGTCTATCTTTACAGAGCCCTCCTGTCTATTCCGAAGTCTCATACATTTAAAATTAACATCGCAGATCGGATGTTCCAAGACAGTATGTTCTCTTAGTTCTTGGCAATCGGTAAAATCTTTAGGACAATAGAAACACCGAAATCTGCTCATAAAATATTTAAATGGAATTGCTGTAGACATGTTGAGAATACAGGCGATATTATTCCTAATCTGAACTACTGCTGGTTTTTTATCATCATCATCATCGATAACATGGATTTCAGTTTTTAGTTTATTTGAACTTTGCTCTGTGCATTTGGCTGCATGTCTCAAAAATCCTAACCTAGTACTCATAGATTTACAACAAAATCCGCATTTAAGTGCTTCATCTGCGTGTTCTGCTTTCATATGTTTTAATCTCCTTTTTTGAGATGAAAACTGCACAAAACAAATGTTACAGACCGCAATGTGCGATTTTAATTTATGATTTTGAAGGGCTTCATGTGATTTAAAAGTTAGAGAACATTTTGAACAATTGTAACTACTTCTGTGTTTGATTCTCATGTGCGCATCTAAAATACCTTTCCTATTAAATTTTTGATGACATACTTTACAATCCAAGCACTGAATTGGATGATCATTGTTTACATGTATTACTAATGCACTCACTTGATTAAATTTTTTCTCACATATAAGACATTGTAAATCAACCAGTCTGTACGTCATAATTAAAAGCTTAACGTCTTTATCGAACGGAAGTTTATGTTTCTTTATCAAATGGGTTATAATTTTATCTAAATCCGTAAATATTTCATTGCAAATATCACAAGTGAGATCAGATATATCCACTTTAACCTCAGCGTCATCTGTTTTTATTAATTTAATGGCGCGATCTAGTTCAGAGCAAGGGCCATGTGCTTTAGTGTGCTTCTTTAAGTCGTTATAAGCTGGCAATTCCTCGCCACAGTAAAAACATCTGCATTTACCGCGACATTTAAATGGAATGACTGATGTATTGTTGAACAATAACAGAAGGTTCTGTCGCCTTAACGTATTGGGGCTTAGCGTCTTTGATGATCCGTATTTATCTGAAAATAAATGATCTTCAATGTAATATGTACCCAGTGTTATTTTAGTAATCTGATATTTATAGCTACTGGGAAAGAGGAACAAACTAGTTTTAGTTTCGAATATGTTTTAATTACAGAATACATTTTCAGCTTCGGTCATGTGACGCGAGGTGTCCCCTCAAATTCTTCTTCCATAAGAATTTCTTTCCACATACATCACAGTGATAATTCCGAGCACCCACATGTTTTACCATGTGCACCTTCAATAACGCAATATCAAAAAACTTATCCTTACAAACGGGACATTCAACATTTTTCTCTTTCAGGTGAGATCTGCGCACATGATTCCTCATATGCGAATTGAGAGTGAACAATTTACCACAATGCGAGCACTTGTGACCACAATCATGCGCTGATACTAAATGCCTACGCATTAAATGTTGAGTTATAAACATTTCTGAGCACTGCGAACATTTGAAGTTCTTTGTGCCATGGACATTAGCTCTGTGTCGGGCCAACTTTTCCAAGTTCCAAAAATCCTTATTACACTCAGGGCAGGTACAAGCTTTGCGTCTATGATATCGAGATATATGAGCTCGGTAATTGGAATGTCCTCTAAATGTTATTCCACAAAACACGCAAACTATATTATTATTACTGTGAAATTCGTTCATGTGCTCCAAAAGTTTTTTGAAATATCTAAAATAACTCTCTGGACAAAGAGGACACGGAATATTTTCCTTGCTTATTTTAAACGTCTGTATGCATTCCACAGATTTATCGTACTTTGCACCGTGTTTATTTACTATATGGTTTATTAAATCTAAGAAATCAACAAGGTTTTCATAACATAGTTTACAAGTAAGATTTGTTATATCTATTTTGACAATCAGATCTTTTCCTTTAATTTTTTTCATCGCTGCACATTCATGATTGAATTGTGCATGATAAATAGTCATATGTTCTCGTAAAACATCAAAGTCGGGACAGTCTTTCGAACAATAAAAGCAACGGAAGGTATTTTTGAAAAATTTAAAAGGTAAGGCTGTCGACATTTTTAAAATACACGCAACGTTTTGTCTCACTCTAAATGTCTTTGTACTTTTTACATTTTCTGATTCTGTTTGTCTCTCAACGCCACATTTGATTAAATGCATCCTATACCCTAACTTTGAAGTTAATACTTTTAAGCATTCGGGACACTCTAGACTAAATTTATTTTTGTTAATTTTTGAAATTGTATTTACTTCTTTATCCAAATTTACGTTACTATGTATTTCCTCGATATGGCACAACAATTTAGAAATATTTGAAAAACCTACATCGCATTCCAAACATTTTAAATCTACAAAATTAAAAAGCTGAATATATTTTATACGAGAATTTGCAAAATTATGTTGTGACGCTAAATGTTTTATTAAATCATTAAAAGAATCAAAAGATAGATCACAAGTTTCACAAGTTTTAACAGATATATCAAATTTTATTATATTTTGATTAAGATTTTTTTGAAAATTTTCCGCTAAAGACATTTCATGAGATTTCGTATGCTTTTTTAAATTATTATAATCGATTTTTTGACCGCAAAATACACAAATTAAGCCGTCACGGCATTCGAACGGAATAATACTGGTGTGGTTAAATATTTTTTGTAGATTTTGTAGCTGCCTCGTCGTTAATCCAGAGACCGATTGTTTACAATCTGAAAACAAACGGCTATACTGTATGTGTCGCAAGATATTTCCTGATAATAACTACCTATGCCTAGACACTGGTGTTAACTCTAAATAAGTTCTTGCATCTTTTGGGCTATTCAAAATTACGATTTTATTCTAAAACTCTGTTTATTAGATGAACCATGTCAATGATAAATTCAAAACTACTCAAGCATCGTCAAAGCATAACGCTAACATTTTTATCATTTACAACTTAATCTTTGGTTGATTATTATATTCTTAAAATTAATGAGGCAGAAGTAAAAAAATATAATAAAACCCGTATATAGTGCATAATCAGAATCCATTTATAGAGGACTGATATGCTTGTTATGCCTAGCCATGTGAGTTCTCAGACTCTTCCTCCAATAAAACCGCTCGCCACACATATCGCAATGAAAGTTCTTTTCTCCGCTATGTTTGACCATATGTCGACGAAGAAGAATGTTATTAAAGAACTTCATATTGCAAATAGAACACTCAACATTCTTTTCCTTCAAATGTGTTCTTCGTATGTGGTCTCTCATGAATGAGTTCCTAGTGAAGAGTTTTCCACAATACGAACATTTGTGGCCCGAATCGTGGGCTTCTATCAAATGTTTCTGTCTTAAATACTGGGTCGCAAACGATTCTGAACATTTTGGACATTTTGCTGCTTTAACTCCATGAGCTTTCGCCATGTGCATGTACAGTCTTGAAGGTATGTTACAATCAGCGCCGCAAATGTTACATTTGAATCTACCATCTCTGTGATGTCTCCAAACATGTACACGTAAATTTTGATCCCGCCTAAAAGTCTGACCACAGTACACGCAAATAATATTATTATTTGTATGTTTATTGTTCATATGTTTGAGCAAAGTGCCGAAAAATCTGAACACCTCGCCCGGACAACTAGGACACGCCATGTGGTCCTTGATTAGTTTGTAAGGTTGTAAACAAGTTGTGATAGACTTATCATAGTTGGCTTCGTGTTTTACTATGAGATGGTCCAATAATGTATCCAGATCTCCCATAGATTCGAAACATATTTTGCAAGCCAAGCTCGATATATCTATCTTCACACAAGCTACAGACTCTCTGCATTTTCTAATACATTTTTCTTTGACATTGCAGATGGGATGCTCTATGACCGTATGCTCTCGCATTAAATCAGAATCAGGAAAATCTTTGGAACAATAGAAGCAGTTGAATTTATTTTTATAAAAATTAAACGGTATAGCTGTGGACATGTTTATGACAATCACGATATTTTCTCTTATTTGCTTGACGCTTGGTCGTTTTATAATATCGTCTTCATTATCGACATCCATTAAATCGTATTCTTCCTTTTTAATTGGTATATCATCAAATACGTCACCTCTGCATTTCCGCGAATGCATTTTAAGTCCTTGTTTCGTGTGAAAATCTTTATAGCAAATTTCACATTGTAGAGAATCATCATCAGGATGTTCTAACTCCATGTGCTTTTGCTTCAGAACTGCTGAAGGAAGTCTCAAATGACATATGTTACATCTGGTCAAGTGACGATTGTTTCTATGTTTTCTCAAAATATTTAACGAACTAAAGCTTTGTGGGCAAACATCACATTGATAACCCCCCTCTCTGTGGTAATTTTTCATATGGGAGAACAAATCCCTCTTTTTATTAAACTTCTGGTTACATTTGTCACAAATAAGACAATTCTTGGGATGATGATTATTAACATGAGACACTAAATAACCAAAATACGCAAACTTTTCCTGACAAACCAGACAGCTCAAATCTACCAGCCTGTACTCCTCTATAGCCATCTCTACATCCTTGTCATATTCTAATTTATGTTTCACGTATAAATGATTCAAAACATCATCAAAAACAGAAAACTCTTCACTGCAAATCTCACAACCCATATCAGATATGTCTATTTTTATTTCCATGTTCTTTCCTCCCTTTAGGACTTTGAGAGAATGATCGTTTGTGGTACAGGGGCCGTGAGATTTTGTATGCTTCCGGAGTTCCGAATATTCCGGAATATCTTTACTGCAAAAGAAGCAGAGATATCTCCCTCTCCATTTGAACGGTATAACACTTGTGTTATTAAATATCAACTGAAGATTTTTTCTCCTACGCATAGATGATGATTGACAGCTCTTTCGATTTTCACCTGAAAACAAGTTTTCAACTATAAATGTACCCTTCATGACAAATGAAACGGTATTTTAATGAAACTATTTTATATTCAGGGTACATTTAAAGTTATTTACCAAAACCAATAGGTAAAAAAAAGTAAACAATCTTATTGTGCTTGTAGGAAAATATTTTTATTTATACTAATTCTATATTGTAATGATGTTCCAATTTGAAACAAATAATGATTTAGTCCAGGATGTAGTCATAAAAGCTAGTGATGTTTCTATTAAATGTGTATACGATGGCGATGACAAACACCAACGACTTTTCGACTTTTTCGACTAGTATTAATACTATTTTTCTAACTTGCAACATCATTCAGGATGATGCAGCCGCATATGTAATCGTAAGCTCTTATTTTGTATGAACGCATGATTGCACACCGAGCAAATATATTTTTTATCATCATGATGAATCCGCATATGATCCTTGAGGGTATGTTTTCTAGCGTATGACTTCTTACATATCTCGCATTGGTGAATTTTTTCACCTAGGTGCTTGATCATATGCTTTTGGACGTGAGAACGAGAGAAGAATTTCTGTTCGCAAAGACCACAGGAGAAGTTCTTTTCTCTGACGTGGACTTCTTTGACGTGGGTCATCATTTTGCTATTTATGTGAAACGTTTTACCGCAGACTGGACAGATTACTGCTGACGTGGCGACATTATGGACGGAACCGTGGTGACGTTTCCTGAGGATGTAATTGCTGAAGGTTTCTGGACAGAAATGACATTTTATAACACGTTTCTTGTTATGAACTTCTAATTCGTGATTTATCTTCTGGGTTAGAGAATCCAGAACTTCTGGACACATCTTGCATTGGAAACTCGAGCCGTGGCTGAGGAAGTGACATCTTAGTCGATCCTGACTTAAAAAGGATTTGCCACAAAGCTCGCAAACACAATTTCCAAAATGTTCGTTCATGTGTTGATTCAGTTTGATGAAATATTCGAAATCTTTCTTACAAATTGCGCAATTATATTTATCATGCTGTAAGTTGTATGGTATGAGGCCGAATCCACAATCATCTGTGAATATCCTATCATGATTCGTCTTCAAATGATTGATCAGAGAGTCCAGATCATTATAAATCTCATCACAAATACGACAGTGTGCACCGGATATATCAATTTTGACTTTTTCGTCCCTTTTAAGATACGAAACAGCGGATTTTATGTTCGATTTTTTGTGGACGTTTCTAGTATGTTCTTTTAGGGGTTCTAGAGTTTTGAAAGTTTGGTGGCAAAAAAAGCACAGGTAGTTATGGCGATGCCACTTAAATGGTACAACCGTAGAAGATTCCAGAACTGTTATAGCGTTCAGTTTCATAAGCCTGTTCCGTTTTGTGGAAGACATTGAGGACTTGTTCAGCGCCTCGGATTCCGTCTGTGGCTTTGCACCTAAAATTTTAATCACGCCATGAAATTATGCTTCTTTTGCAGTACTATTGATCTCTTAATGTTAAGGATAATCTTGGTCATATCTTTGAATGTTTCCAAAAAGTATTTCTCGGGCCATTCCGTATTTTTTTTCAAATTTTGTTCATATACGTCACTCCCATGTTATCAAACTTGTTTATGCGAAAATTATATCATTTTCTGTAGTTTAATTATAATAAATGTTAAGAAGACGTTCTCTATACAAGTAGATTGATAAACGATTAATTTAAAGAAGTATCATTTCCAATACTAATTAATTAATTCAGATGCAATATTATATGAAACTTATATTTTATGAATCTTTGTT
>JAPOND010000136.1:1100392-1114827 GCA_028829205.1 Ithomia salapia aquinia | reverse complement strand
CAGGCTATATAGCAGTCCACTGCTCAACGTAGGCCTCCCCCAGGGTATGCCATAAGATCCGATCTTTAGTCTTTGCCTTGCGATATTACATTTTTTTCTAATTTATATATTTTTTTTAAAATTTGTTTGTTGCTAGTAGCCTTTTTAAAAAATGAGAGGATTCAAATTGGAGGGTAGGTAAAGAAAATATCTAAAGAAGTCCAACTGCTTTGTTAAATACGAAATCATTTCTAAAAAAATCTTTAGTAATCGTACATTATTCCTGAATAAACCAAAATTACTAAATCTAGAAAATGTAGTCATTTAAAACTTATTATAAAAATAAGGACGCATTAATTACAAATTGGTCGTTATGATGAATAGTATTTATGTCTGCGGACGAAGTCGCAATAAAAACTAGTTTTTAATAACATTATTATCATTAATTTAAAAAACCACATAAAATCGTTTAGAAGATTTTATTTAGTAAAGGCACAATAATCATATTTAATCTAAGAACCATACTTGATAAAATATCATAATTAGCTCAAGACAAAAAATATGTATATACATACCATCAGTGGTACCTTACGATGATGTAATTAAATAAAATCTAATATAAGTAATGAGTGACACCGTTTTATTTGCACTTGGATTTAAAAAGATCACAATTATATAATATTAAAGTGAATACAGAAAATCTCGAAGTCCGTGAAGAAATGTCGGAATGTTAATTATAGAAGAAGTGAGATTGGAGGAAGATAATTGAGATATCGTTTCTGTTGTAGGAACGGACGGCGAACCCAAACGCAAGAAAAAGAAAAAGAAATCGGAGGTAAGCGCAACACCAGAGCGCATTGAACACAGAGTCAACTTGACTGCAATACTCCAGTTCTCCAATGCAAGTCCCTTCAGGGACAAGACCATGAAAGGCTTCTCGTGCCTCTACTGCGCCAAGAGTTTTCAGGGTATAGATGAACTCCGAGCCCACACAGCTCAGCAGAAGGAAAAGGACAAAATTAACGCTATGCTCGATTACAAACTGAGTTATAACCCTATCAAACTAGATATAACAAATCTACAATGCACTGTTTGCCATAAAGACTTGAAAGATCTTAACGAACTCAAAGAACATTTAGTCTCCACTCACAATAAAACTATACACAAAAATATCAAAGATACAATCCTACCCTTCAGACTGGAGAATGGTCAAAATTTTATGTGTGTTATCTGTTCGGTTGTTCACATTTCGTTTAAAAATCTTTACCATCACATGAGCAGTCATTACCGAAACTATTGCTGTAAGAAATGTGGAGCTGGTTACATTACTATAGCAGCGTTGAGGAAACACGGTAAGACGCACTATCAGGGCCACTTTCCGTGCGATTTCTGTGATAAATCTTACACTTCACTTACCAAGAAACGGAACCATGAAAAGGGTGTCCACACGGGTGGTTGGTTGAGGAACAAGTGCCCTCATTGTCCAGAAATATTTGTTAGTTACTACGACCGGAGCGAGCACCTGGTCAAAGTTCACAACGAGGCACCAGTGGTTTATCCTTGTAATGCCTGCAACAAGACGTACAAAAAGAAATTCGAACTCAATAGACATATAAAACACCATCATCTTCAACAGAGAAGCTTTTTATGTGATAAATGCAACGCAAAGTTCTTTTCAAAACGGGGTCTTGTGGATCACATGACGAGACACACGGGCTCCGAAATATGTTCGTGCGATATATGTGGGAAGGCCTTTTCGAGGATGAGAACCTTGAGAGAACATATGAGAATGCACGAGGATGATAAACGGTTCCAATGCGAAGTCTGTAAGAAGACCTTCATGCAAAAGAGCAGTTTGAAGAGTCACGTCAAACTCCACCAGGACGACCTGGATATATTTAAAGAGTTTGATGATGTAAAGCATCTTATAGATGACAGGGAGATGACACTCAAACAGATCGCTGCTGAGAACAAAGTGAGATCAATCGCCGTTAAGTTAAAAAATCAAATAGTTCGTCCGTAGTACAGAATTGATTTCGATTGTGGACTTGATTCTCAATGAATTGTTAAATGCATTGGTTAAAAATTGTTTTATGAATTGTGATAGAAACGTGCATTGCTAAATGAAGGTAGTTTGACAAAACGTTACGTCAGCCTTTGAATAAAATTGTTGTATATTATATATTAGAAGAACAATATGCATTTATAGTGTTTTTGCAAGATTACCGAATTTCACAAATGATTTTTTTGTATAAAACATAATATTTTCTTTTGAAACCATCTTTTAGGACAGAAAAAGAGAAATCTGTTCAGTCTTCCCATGTACCAAAACTTTATACATCGTAAAATCCAAGATCAATTTCGAAATTTCAGAGCAACAACTGCTCGTTTACATCAAAAGGGCACAGTTGGTGTTATTTATAATATTTTTTACTATTTCCCTTTACTAGTTCATCATATAAACATTTATTTTTAATTATCAAATATTATTTTTAAATGTATTTTTATTAAACAGTGAATCAAAAGTTGTATACACATTTATGATCAAATGTTTTAAAAGTTATGATATTATCCATTTTATTTTTTTATCAATATGATATCTTCAAGAAATTTTTCTAAAAAGTTATTGCTTTGTTTATGAAATTTTCGACACCAGAATCTGCGACATCTTATCAACAGTTCTTTGTTCATCTTTTATTATATATTATTATATTTTTAAATAAATCACTATATCACTACTCTGCTCGTTTTAATTTATTAATCTTATAATTTTTTCCAGTTTATGATATAATGAACATGTTTGCAACAGAGTATGTAGAGACAGAAAATATCCCTTAGGTACAAAAAACAAAATATTTTTGTTGTTTTAAACGTCTTTTTTTTCAAAAGTATAAAGCGACAAAGTGTAATGATAAATGTAGTAAGTTAAAATACATTCCAACACAAGTCAGAAATATTAATTGAAGTAATGTTGTCACTGCAAAACTTCCATCAGTTCAAAATTGTAATTGTCACCGACTTTCGAAGATTGGCGAAAGATATTCAGCGGGCTTTTTCTTGTTCCTGTTTTGTGTATAAAAACAAGATTTAGCCTCTGTCAAAGCATGCTTCTTGAAAAATTACAGTACAGCCTATCAAAAGACTTTTTTTCTTTATAGGAACCCGAAAAAAAAGGAAACCGACTGTAATGGAAGAGAGTGCAGATCCAAATAATGTTACCTATCGGGAAAAACATCTGCGAGAGATTGAGAAGCAGGCACACAATCTCCTTACCCTTCTTAAATATTCTAACGCGACCCCCTTCAAGGATAGAAACGATGCAGGATATATGTGCGCGTATTGCTTTAAAAGTTTCCCAGATCCAAACAATCTAAGACAACACACTCGCTACGACCATATTTCAGAAAAACGTACATACAAAGCTTGTACAATCATAAGTAATTTTGTAGCATGTTTGGACATTGTCGATTTGAAATGTACTATTTGTGAGATGTCTATGGATAGCATTAAAGTTTTGAGCGAGCATCTAGTCGAAGAGCACGATAAGACATACTATAAAAGTGTTCGTGATTATTTTCAACCGTTCAAGCTTACTAAGGAGCAGCAGATACAGTGCTGTCTGTGCAACAAAAGCTACCACAACATGAGGTTGTTAATGCAACATATGAATATACATTTTCGTAATTTTATCTGTATGACTTGCGGTGCAGGATTTGTGAACAAGTATCGGTTGAGCAGGCACGAGAAATCTCACTCGAAGAAGAAGTCTGTCTTTGCCTGTCGACATTGTGGACAGGTTTTCGATGCTGAATCGAAGAAGAAAACCCATGTTAACACAGAGCATAAAGGCATCGAAGGGCACAGTATATGCCAAATTTGTAAGGCGAGATTCAAAAATTATTACCAGAAAACGAGGCATATGATGCAAGTGCACAAGAAGGAGGGGATTAAGTGTGACATGTGTGAGAAAAGATTTAACTTAAATGCAAATCTGATGCTGCACATGAGGGGTGTACATTTAAATGAGAGGCCCTACGAATGTACAGTATGCAGCATGGGTTTCTTAACCAATCGCCACATGCTCACACACTACATAGCCGCGCACACAAATGAAAGAAAATATAAATGTGATATGTGTAGTAAGGCGTACGCTATTCAAAATAGTTTGAGGAAACATATTAATACCATTCACGGCAAAACGAAAAAAGTTATAACAGATCAAAATATAGTTAAGTGATGTGTAAAAACAATTTTCTCCAGGTATATATTTATGAGTTTGTTGTGATTTGTGTAATAAAACGTGATATATGTTAGATTTTTTTTTGTAATCATTCGAACGAATATTAGCTTTCTCTCTCAAGTGATGAGTTTAATTCCAGATTTCATAGTAAATACTCTGAAATTTCTACATTTAAAAATAAATAATCAATATATTGAAAAGTTACACAATTTTGATAAAAACTACAAGGTCCAGTTCTATTTATAAATTCTAATTATAGTTCTATTTTAAATGTGTAAAATAGAATGAATCAAAAGTTAAAATTACGCAAACCTTCAAATACTTACAATTATCTCTCTAATTCTTATACTTTGTTCTTATGCTATAATTGTTGAAAAAACTTGAAGAAATGTTCGAGATGAACTTTTTAACACGGTGCTTTTCTTTGTAGGTGTCGAGCCTCAAACAACATTTATCGAAATCGTAATCAAACAAGAACCGATGTCTGATTCGGAACAACCTGAAGATTCTAAACCGGATACAGTTTTCCGAGTAGAACCGGATAAAGTTATAAAGAAAGATAAGGACCCAAAGAAAAGTGCTGCTGACCGGAAGTCTAAAAAGGATCAAATTATTGAAATGGAAAAACATTTAAAGAACATCAGCACTATTCTTCTTAACACAAACGCAACTCCGATAAGATATCACGATGGTGCGAATTACGTTTGTGCGCTTTGTCCGGAAACATACCCTATGCCCTCTGATCTTAAAGTTCACGTTTTAGAGGAGCATGACGAAATAGACAAAACTTCTTTCATGGAAGGTCACAGACTGACTTCTTATGTGGTGAAGTTAGACATAACGAATTTGCGTTGTCTTCTCTGCCACAACGATATCGAAAGTTTCGATCCGCTCTTCGAACATCTCAAATCGGTTCACGGGAAGGAAATGCACACGGATATACCAAACCACATTTTACCTTTCCGGTTCGTTGGTAACGGTTTTTATTGTGTTGTCTGTCCCAAGTCTTTTGAACATTTTAAACTAGTCCAGGAACATATGACTGTGCATTACAGAAATTATATTTGCGAAACATGCAACGCTCCTTTTGTCAATAAAAGAACTCTTCAAAATCACGCAAACAGACACAAGAAAGGTGACTTTCCCTGCAGTCAGTGTCCAAAAGTATTTGATACTAATCGAAAGAAATTGAATCACGAGAAATTTGTTCACGCCGGTGATTATAAGCGAAAAAAGTGTCCATATTGTCAGGAAAAGTTCACAAATTATGCTAAGAAACGATCTCATATGGTTAAGGAACATGGAGCGGAGCCGTTGTCTGTTAAATGTGATATTTGCAATAAGGTTTTTAGTACAAGAGCGAGATTAAGAGGACACACCCGCAGAGACCACATGGAGTGTCAACACGCCTGTAATAATTGTGAAATGAGGTTTTATTCCCCGTTAGAACTGGTCAAACACATGGTGAAACATTCTCCCCTTAAAGAATACCATTGTGATGTATGCAAAAAAGCGTACGCTAGGAAACACACTCTCCGCGAACATATGAAAATACACGCCAATATTCGGAACTTTAAGTGTGACATTTGTGAATTTACATTCGTTCAGAAGTGCAGTTGGAAATCACATATGCGGAAAAAACATAAAATACAAGTTAAATAATTTCCAAAACACTCTTGTTGCAACTTTTGCTAAAATTTAAAACCAGATTAGTTATGTCAAATAGTAAAAAAGAGATCCAGAAGAAATAGCCATCAAAATATAGAAAGTAGTTTTATAATTAAGCGTCTTATTTTCCCTCGTAATATAATACGTACCTTGTACTCATTATGTACTTAAAATTAATTATATTTAATTATTTTTCTTGAATCTCAAACATAGATGGTATTTTTTTATCATCTGTGTTATTAAAAGCATATGAAGGACAAGATTAAGAATGTCAAAGATCTCGATCGAATATATTTTATTTTTTGACGTCATTTTAGCGAGCTTCAAATTGCAGACTCAATTAAATTGAAACATCTTATAAATGTTATACAAATTTTTGTTATTTTTTCTTAAATTTAAAATTTCGTTAAAAATTTGGGAAGTTTTATTCAATATAGAAATTTTAATGTTTTTTAGTGCTGGTTCACTTTAAAGTTTTAAGCTAATTTGGAATATTTTAGAATAAGTTTTTATTAAAATTTATTTACACACATTTATTTTTTATTATCATACACATTGTGACTCCTATTGAGGGTAGTTCTGAATTGGGCTAATCGTAAATAAATTGCTCATCTGATCCTCAGTTTAAGGTTATAAGAAATATTTTTAATTTACAAATTGTTACATCTAAAGTATATATAAGTCATTGCATCCACATTTCTGTCTGAAATTGTAATCCAAAAAGGTTGTGGTTGGTTGTGATAAGTTTCAAAGATTTTTTACGAACGAACTCACGAACTTAATAAATAAATTTGGTGCCAGAATGGACACGACTCAATATTAAGTATTTAAGATCGTTTTATTTGTAGGTAGCCTAGTTATCAAGTAAATAGCAAATGCATTTTGCATTAGGAGCAGTAGCAGAATAAATTATAAATTTTAAAGAAATTATGAAGACCTTCCAACCGACTCTCTAAAGTTTTTTGGTCACTAGGGCTATTTAAAATCACTTGTCTTTTTCTCTTACTCAAAGCCTATAATGTACTTGCTTGCACCATGTAAGATATTAAGAAAAAATATATGAATTTTTTTTTTCACAAATCAAAAAATAGTACATTAACACCGACCATACGCCACGTTGACACTAGAGATCTGATTGCAGTCACTCCTGTGAACGTACCGCATTCTTACGAGCGACTAGCAAAAGATCAAATCAAATCAAGCAGCTACTGAAAAAGACTTCTATATAATCCTATTGGCTATTAAAATATTTCTGATTCAGATTACGAGGTGTGCGGTGAAACCACCTCGGCAATTAAAGGTTAATGGAAAACATAGTTTGTAATTTATGTCACTGATATGCAAGCAAAACAGAACAGGGGCGAAATGTGAGCCCTGTGAGACTCCTGATGTAATAGACAGGTGGCTGAAACAATATTCTTTTATAATTATAGTTTGGTTACCATGACGGTTATAAGATTGCGTCAATCTAAGCTAATTACCGTGTAAAACGATAAATCTTTTTAATCGGAAAGTAAATGGTGGTTTATTTTATTTTTTAGTTACATTAAGTAACTAAAAAAGTGTGCTGTTTTTCTGATATAAAGTCGAATAACGTAAGAAACTGAATATTAACAATATTTCTTATACATAAAAAATACATAATTTAGAAATATATAGATATTAGAAATATACTAGGTGACAACACATTTTTGACTATTTTGTATATAGGTGTGACGATTGCTCTCAAGCATAAAGATATTAAAAGAGTAAATTGAAAGTATAAAAAATCAGATCAGAACAGTATCAACGACATCAGAATCATAAATATCACCAACATGAATAAAAATAATTGTAATTCATGCGAATGAATTACCACCTCTTGTAATACTTTACAAGAGGCATACACAAAGGAATTATTTAGCTAGAGAGGGATATGATATCTCTATTGTAGTTTTTTTTGTATAAAGCGTTGTCATTTGATAATAAAACTCTGAAGTCAACAAACTTTAATGCGACAAGCATAAAAGCGCTTGGCGATTAAGTTAAAAAATCATACAAAAATAAGTTACACGATTTAGTATGTAACTAGGCATATTTACTTCTCTCTATGTAACTATATAGGTCTTTTATAACTTTAATTTCATACTTTAAGTATGAAGGACACGCTATCACTTTCATTTGCAAAGATAACAGATTGCATAAAAATATAGGTTTCTTTACGAATTCGATTACTTAAGATATATCAAGGGTTCAAAGATGCTGTATCTTGAAGACGCATAATTCTCCATATTAAATTTTTTCTCCTCTAGTTATTAATAATTTACTATTTACTAACAAATTCTTAACTAACTGTTAACTATTCTAAAAGATAAAATGAACAACAATAATACCAACCAAAAACCGCTACACTGTCCTAGATATTCGCCATTAGAAACATTAACCATAATTCAATACCAATCTTTTCTTTATAGGTCGGGAAATTATCACCGTATCAGAAGGCAAAGTAGACAAGTTACTTCAGTCACAAAAAAGCAAGATAAATAATAAAAAGAAAGCCTGTGAAAAGGATGTACATAAAAATTATTCCAGAATGGAAATCGTAAAACATCGCAAAAATATAATTGAAGTTATACTAAATTCTAACGCAACACCAATTGGATGTAAAAAAGATGTTGGATATAGCTGCGTGTTTTGCTCTGATCATTATCCTAACCCTGCAGACCTGAAGAAGCATACATCAATCAAACATGGTAAAGAAACCGTTATTAAAGTAATCAATGAAAAACGAATGTATACTGTGAAGCTAGATATAACTGATCTCCAATGTATTATATGTGAATCCGATATAGAGAGTATTGAAGAACTAATACAACATCTTATTAGAAATCACGGTCGGACTTTGCATGTAGATATAAAAAATCACTTGGTACCATTCAAGTTTAAAGACGACGAACTGAAATGTGCAATTTGCTCGAGTACTTTTACAAAATTTCGAATTTTGACCGGGCACATGAACATACATTTCAAAAATTATGTCTGTGATGTATGTGGTGCTGGATTTGTGAATCATTATCTTTTAAGAAGCCATCTCAAAATACATGTAATAGGTACGTTTGATTGTGATTATTGTTCGAAATCATTTAACACCAAAGTGAAGCAGAAGGCGCATATCAAGTCTGTACATAAAAAAGCTATCATGACGCGAAAATGCGGTTATTGTAATGAGCAGTTTGATGATTATAATAAAAAGAATGCTCACTTAGCAAAGTTTCACGGCGTTAAATTCGCTGCATCGAAATGTAATATTTGTGGAAAACAGTACTCCAAGGCAGCTAGTGTGAGACGACATATTAAAAATTACCACTTATGCGAAAGGAAACATGAATGCGAAGTTTGTATGAAAAAGTTTTTTGCCAAGATTGATCTGTCCAAACACATGATTAGTCACACGGGACAACGTAATTTTAAATGTGATCTTTGTGGGAAGTCTTTTGGTCTGAAATTTACGTTAATTCAACATATGCGTGTCCATTCAAAGGATCGGCAAATAACACGTGGTGAAACTAAAAAAGACTAATCAGGATGTAAGAAACCGTACCATTATATATAAGATTAAGTAATTTATAGACTTTAGTAGTAATAACAATCTTATATGTAAATTATAAACATAAGAGAAATGCACTAAAAAATTGGACATTTAAAATTGGTCCCAAAAATAAGTCTGTAAAAGCGTAGAATATTCAAGATTTCGAAATTTTAATTTGTCTACATTTTTGTCTTAATTACCTAATTTATCTAGTTTATTTTCATTTCATGCATTGTTATTCGAAATACATGTATTTTTTTTCTACGGAGATCTTTCGGTATTCTTCAAAATCATTTTTAAATCGGATGTTTAAGTTATCTTTTCAATTAGCATATCTAAAATAACTATTACTACGTATGAAAAAATGGTCAAAACATCTTGTGCCAAAACCAAAATAATATTTTCCTTTAATTCATATACACGGTACAATTATTGGGTGATTAAATGGACACGGTATAGAAAGATAATACATGTTTTTATTTATAGGTGCAAGAGACACCAAAATCGTTGTAATCGAAGACACAAAAGTTGTACCTAAAATTGAGGAAGAAGACAATGAAGATATTATATATGAAAAAGGTGTGGAGTTACAGATGCATCGAACAAACATTCATCAAATATTAGTTAACTCTAACGCTACACCTATTCGTTGTCATAGAGGAATCGGTTATGCTTGCAGTTTCTGTATCAAACAATTTCCAGATCCAGGAGATCTAAAAAAACATACACTAGAAACACATCACGATAAATGTATGTTTAAATTTATGAATGGCACAGATTTATACAAATTTTATGTTAAACTTGACATAACATTGCTAAAATGCTCCCTATGCAGTACAGATATCGATAACATAGACCACATGATAACTCATTTGACTGAAATTCATAATAAGAAACTGTATACTAAAATAAAAAATCAAATACTGCCATTCAAATTTGAAACAGAAACTCTGCAATGCTTTATATGCAAGATGCTATATCACAAGTTCAAATCTTTGCTGGAGCATATGCATACGCATTATAGGAACTATAATTGCGAAGAATGCGATGCCGGTTTTGTTAATCGCATGACTTTGGCTCAGCATGCTAAATGTCATAAACTTGGAACCTTCAAATGCGATCACTGCCAAAAAGAATTTGATACACTAAGAAAGAAACGGTCCCATGAAAAATGCGTTCATACGCACTCCTTTACTTTATACAGATGTGGGTACTGTAATAAAAAGTTCAAGGACTATCGGATAAAAGTTAAACATATAAGGCAAGAACATGGAGTAAGCGATTCAGGGTTAAAATGTCGAGCATGTGACAGAATATTTAGAAGTCAAAGAGAATATAACGTTCATATTAAAAGGCAACATTTAATGGACAAGCGGTTTAAATGCGCTGAATGTGATATGGCGTTTTTTACGTCATCTGAATTGAACAATCATTCCGTGAAACATACAGGGTTAAGGAAGTTTGTGTGTGAAATATGTCACAAGGCGTACGGGCGTCAAAAAACCTTGCGTGAGCATTTACGTATCCACACAGATGATCGGAGATTCAAATGTGAACACTGCAGTCAGACATTCGTGCAAAAGTGTAGTTGGCGAGGTCACATGCGAGCCAAACATGGTCAAATTGTGTAAATAATATAAATTTAAACATTTATTTTTAAAATAAAGTTGTACTGATATTATCATCATTGTTTTTTTATTATTTAGATCAACCACAAAATTTATATAAATACAATTTTATTAACATGGCTATTCTAAATTCAATCAGTTTTTATTTAGTTACTATAAAAATTTGGTTAGAAAATAAATGAAAAATACATATTTTATTTTCATTGTCAAGTCAATAACAATACAGATATATTCTGCACGTCTTATAGAATAAGTTGAAGACAAAAAAAGGTTAAACTAGGAATATAAAATCCTCGAAAGAAAAATACCTACTAGTCATTTAAAAAAAAATAATTCGACTATTTTGTTTGTAGGTAAATGTACCACCAAAAAGCAAGCCATACAGATAGAAATTAAAGAAAAGAAGAATCTCAAACAAATAAAGCTAGTGGCTATTAAAAAACTATCCGGGTATCAGACAGACATACAAAAACATCGTGCTAATTTGAAAGAAATATTACAGAGCTCGAACGCTACTCCAATACGCGGCCACAGCGACAGTGGCTATGGATGCAATTTTTGTATAAACCAATACGCAATGCCATTTGACTTAAAACAGCACAATTTAGACTCTCATACTCGTAATCTTAGTAATGAAAATGTAGAAGCATTGGTCGCACGGGATTTACATCAAGTGTGTATCAAGTTAGACATCACAGCCTTAACTTGTAGCTTATGTCTCCAAAATATTGAATCAGTCGAAGAATTATTAACCCATCTACAAAACATACATCATAAAATTATTTTCACCGACATAAAGCAACAGATTTTATCATTTAAATTCGATACCGAAAACCTTCAATGTCATATATGCATGAATATATTTAATAAATTTAAAAAGCTAATGGAGCACATGAACATTCATTTTAGTAATTATATCTGTGACATTTGCGATGCTGGTTTCGTAAATAAAAGAAAGCTTCATTATCATAAAACTGGTCACAGCACTGGAAACTATGTATGTGATAAATGCCCAAAGGTATTTACCACGTACCCAAGAAAACGGTGTCATGAGAAGCAATACCACGAGAAGGCCAGGCTCGTTAATAAATGTGGATACTGTAATGCGTTATTCAAATGCAACAGACAAAAAGATCAACATCTAGTAAGTGAGCATGGAGTTACGTCGTTTGCTAGAAAATGCCAGGCTTGCGAGAAAACATTTGTTCATCAAAACGCGCTACAAATACACATGAAACGATATCACTTGGTGGAGAGACCGCATAAGTGTGCTGAGTGTGATAAAGGTTTTTTCTCTACCTCTGAGCTCAGAACTCATATGGTGAAGCACACTGGACACCGTGAATATAAATGTGAGGTGTGCTTGAAGTCGTATGCGAGAAGATGGACTTTGCGTGAACATATGCGTATTCATGCAGATGATCGCCGGTTCAAGTGTGAACATTGTGGTCAGACTTTTGTGCAAAAGTGCAGCTGGAGAGGTCACATGCGGGCTAAACATAGCGAACAAGTGTAGATATTACTATATTTTTACATTTTAATTTGAGAAAACAGATTTATTCTTGTATTCATGTTATTCAATGTCAATTCATGTTTTTGAATTTATTGTAGACAATAAAGTCAAAAAACGTTTTAGCAGTTTTATTTTCTTATAAAAGATACTTATATACATTAATAGGACATTTTATTAACACGTAGCTTAACGCATTTTTTTTGTGAACTGTAGGGTATTGTGATGGTTTTTTTACTAAAGGTTTGTAACGGAATTAGCAATTTACATTGTTGTTAGTCTAATACGATTTCAATAAATAATTCGTGGTTTTCTTTGTAGGTGTACTACGTAAAACTCTCAAAAAGGAAAAAATACATAAAGACAAGGACTACGTTCAGAAAGAAGGACTACCCCGAGGTAGACAAGGTGAACTATTAGACAAACATCGCACCAATGTACGCGAAATTATCCAATGGTCGAATGCCACGCCAATAAGATGTCGCGGTGGCATTGGCTATGCATGTTGCTTTTGTGCAGACCAGTTTCCTGATCCGGCGGATTTAAAAACGCATACAATAGAAACACATGACGACGATACCAAGTCTAATTTCATGAAAGGAAGGGATATGTATGGATATTTCGTGAAACTTGATATAACCGCTTTACAATGCAACCTGTGTGGGCTGGACATTGACACATTAGAAGAAGTAATGGAACATCTGAGGGTATTCCATGATAAGAATATCAGCACAGATATATCTAACCATATTTTACCATTCAAATTCGACAGCGAAAATTTAAGATGTTTCATGTGCCATAACATATTCAATAGGTTTAAGGCATTACAAGAACATATGAATACACACTATAGGAACTATGTTTGCGAAGTTTGTGACGCGGGATTTGTGAACCGCCATCTTCTGTTATGTCACAATGAAGGTCACAAAACCGGGACATTTGCATGTGATCAATGCCCCAAAATATTTGACACTTTAAGAAAGAGGAAGTTACACGAACGAAAGATTCACAATGGTTTGAACATGCCACATAAATGTGGATACTGCAATGAAAGGTTCAAGGAAAATTGTTACAAGAATGAGCATCTCGCCAAAGTCCACGGGATTGTTGGTCCGTTGATAAAATGTCAAGCTTGTGAGAAGTCATTTTCGTCGCAGCAGACTTGGCTATTGCATATGAAGAAATATCATTTAATGCAGAGGCAGCATAAATGCACGAGATGTGATATGGAGTTCTTTTCGAAAAGGGAATTAACTGACCATACGGTAAAGCATACAGGCAGCAGGGAGTACAGGTGTGAAATGTGCTTCAAGTCCTATGGAAGATTAAAAACGTTGAAAGAACATATAAGACGGTTACATCCAGAAGACAAAGACTTCAAGTGCGCTCATTGTGGTCAAACTTTTGCAAAATGTTTTGCTTTAAACACTCACTTGCTTTCTAAACATGGAGTAAAAGTATAATTAATATCTTTATAGAAACTTGAAGTACTTTGTCCAATACTTGATAAAGAAACCTATTATAATTAGATAATTATTTTTTAATGTTGTGAATATATTTTTAAAAACTTTTAAATTTTATTTTTGTTTTCACAAGAGATGTAGGTCTCTTTTGTGATATCCACTCAAGTTCAACGACAAATGTTTATATTTAAGACATATATTAGGAGTTAAAGAATATCTATACCAAGTTGCATCACAAAACAAATTAAAATTATTAGTATATACCTAAGTTTTTACCAATAACAGTTACTAATCTAATATCCTTAAACCAATCGCGTTCGTAAACTTAAAACACCTTATGTATAAACAGTAATCTAATACGTAAAATATCAAAACTTAG
>JAPOND010000136.1:904040-921406 GCA_028829205.1 Ithomia salapia aquinia | reverse complement strand
CAATAAATATACAGGATCAATACTAGCTTTGCGGATGATGATAATCCAAAACAGTGTCAGATACTTTTAATGTAGTGGAGGATTTCTGTACGTGGACGGAAGGATTGAGGACAAAACCCAGTAAATGTTATAGTCAGTGTCTGGGTAGGCGGAACATTAAATATACCTCTTACGATCCGGGTCTTATAGTAGGCGGTGAGTGCGTTACTACGGTTACAGAGGCTGCTCTTTTTAAATTTTTAGGTAAATAATCGATTACAAAGGGCGCACTCCATCGTTATATGCTATAGTCGAAAGCTTTTTGAATGATCTTAAAAAGGTAGACAATCAACCAATAATTATTACCAAAAAAGCTTGGATATACGATAATTTTTTAACATCAAGTCTAAATGTGCCTTTCCTCGTTTATGATATTAGCAAAACTCTTTTATCAAGGTTAGATACAAGCGTCATAAAGACATTGAAGTTATGGCTTGGGTTAGCGCACTCAGCGGATTCTTCAGCCTTATTTAGAGACCGTAACAATTTTGGGTTAAAATTAAAGAAACCATCGGAGCTCTATAAATACCTCAGAGCTACCAAGAGAAATATCATCGGAAATTCTAGGGATGATATTGTAACATCTCTCCCAAAAGATAAAATTGCGTCTGAGCTCGAGCCACGACTTTAATTCCATAAAAAATTATGATAGGTGCTCAAACAAACAAAGTAGGGTTAGGATCACGTAGGAAAGAACGAGACGTAAACATTACAAAATCCTTTATTCGGCAAGACGAAAACGATAATTACCGACTTCAAGCGATGAGCCTCGAAATTCAAAATGAATAGGGGACCATAGGAGATTTTTGAATTCCATTAGCTTTCGATGGCGCACCCTGCTTTACGATTAGTCCCCGGCATTATTAAAATTCTATCTAAATGCATTCCAAACGACTCTCCCAGATCAAAGTAATTTAGTAAGATGGGGCAAAGCCACCGAGAAATCTTGAAACATCTGTGGGGAGGCAGTAAGAACCGCGAAGCATTTGTTAGTAGAGTGTAGGGTACTTTTAGATAAAGGTACAATACTCGCGTCGCCACGATATGGTATTAGAAATCGTACGGGAAGCGGTTAGTCTTTCGGTAGCAAGGGCGCAATGGGGTATAACAACCACCAAACGATCTATTGAATTCGTAAAAGAAGGATCGTCTAAAAAATCAAAACCAAAGTCTTTTTCAATTCTAGGCGCGGCTCCTGATTGGACTCTCTTAATGGACACGTATGAAAAACAGTACAAAATCCCTGAGGATGTTGGTGTTTCGTCATCCTGACCGGACTTGTTCTCAAAACATCTAAAGCGCGTGATAATTGTGGAGCTTACCGTTCCGTGGGAAACAAACATTCCCAGGGATCACACGTTTACACTTAACAAGTATTACGTACTAACGAACTGTTATACGAGAGTTCCGTAAGAGGTTTTTAAAAAAAAACTTTATTAGCTGCTAAATATAATTATTTTAATAATAAAGAAATAAACACGAAATACACTTTGAAATAGTAAATAGAATTAGTAAATGATATAGAATGAATATAGAATATGAATTAGAATTACGACCTACTCGTACCGAGGTTTGAAACTAACTAACTGGTTGATCCAGCCTGATGATCCTCCCTGAATCTGATGGTGCTGATGCAGCACTGATGCTAGTCATATAGCATACATGCCATGGGTATAACAGAACGAACTGTACAGGAATAAATTTATAGTAAATTTGTAAGCGGTAGAAGTAGGAGCGAGAGGTATAGCAGCGAAATCTCTCTATAACCTATTTAAATATCTCGGCCTTTCTAGAACTAGCATCAATTCATTTCTAGAAAGTATTTCAAAAGCGGCATTGGTAGGTTCTTTTAGAATTTAGTTAGGCTGAGAGAGGAGTGTGGACAGTGGAGGTGAGCGTGTTTGCGCAATGTAAAAGGGGCCCCTTTAAACCTACACCTGGGTCGCAAGTCCCAGGCATTGTTGGCACTCCTCTCCATGATAGATTTCACTTAACATTTAGTGTTTATAACATTTAAATCGGTTAACAAATAAAGATGTTATGTCAGATTATGTCAAATACGTGGTATGTACTAAGTAAAATATAATAAATCTATGGAGGAATCGTTTGTCTGTTTAGTTGCACGCATCAAATAAAAAATACAAAGCAAATGTTAAAAACTTTTACATATAAGTTTTTCTTCTAATGGATGTTATTATACATATAAACCTTCTTCTTGAATCAAAAACCGTTGTGTAGTTTTTAAAGATTTAAGCTTATAAAGGGATATAGGGACAGAGAAAGCGACTTTGTTTTATAATACCTATGTAGTGATTAGTCAAAGTATAAACCATTGTTGTCTATGTACTTTTGCCATCTCATAGGTAGTTCATTGATCCCTTTACTAAAAAAACCGGTTGGACGGGAATCAATAAAATATTTGAAGGCTATTTGGACTGCCCCATCGGAGTTGATTTCTTTCTCTTGCAAGAAGTTTGATCCTTTGGAGCTAAGTCCGGGGAGTACGGTGGACGTCTCAAACATTCCAATTGAAACTCTTCTAATTTGGTAGCCGTCTGTTGTGCAATGTGGTCTAGCGTTGTCGTCAAGCAGCAGTGGCGTAAAGTAATTGACCAGCCTAGGATGTTTAGCTTCTAGCTTTTCCATCATGGTTTGCAATTGCTGACAATAGACATCAGCCGTAATAGTCTGGCCAGATTTGAGAAAACTGTAACAATACCGGCACTTCCACCAAACGCTTACAAGTAATTTTTTTGGGGCTAATTTTCACTTGGAGTTGGATTTGGCTAGCTTGCTAGGATTCAACCATTGCAATTAGCACTTCCGATTATGGTATAGAATCTATTTTTCATCACAGAAAATTCCTTTATTATTGTGCCCGTTCAGTAATGTAACGCAGCAATCGACGCGCGTTTTCCGGTTTGCTTCAGTCAATTCGTGAGGTCCCCACCTTTCAAGCATTTCATTATTAAATTGGGTCTCCAGCCGTCCACGAGGCTTGTTCTGCAGGTCGAATTTTCCAGAACTTCACAAGTAAAGACCTAATAGTTCGCTTTCCCAATAAATTTTATTAAGTTCTGCATTAATGACACCATAGTCTCCTTTATGATATTGATGAATTAAAATATGCCTGTTAAGTGTAAGATGACGTTTAATAAAGGACATTTCTACTTTAATGTATAAAGCCGGTTGGTGTGCATCGTCAGGTTCTGCTAAAGGGGAAGTAGGAGAAACATGACAGTTTGAAAATATGTATAAGATCCAAAATTCTATTATTATTATTATTTACGACGTGATAAAACTGACTTAAACCTGTAAAACTCATAAAAGCAGTTAATTGATATAAAATAAGCAGTTAATTACACGACCTGCAGGTTGGTCCTTGGTTTTCAACCGGGACTCTCTACAGAACATTACTCTCATTTAGCAAAGATAAGGATACGAATTATTCTCTTTGTGAAAGTGGGATTGACGAGGTTAACGTGTCTTATATCTTTTTTTCGTGCCCTAAATTGTTACATCCTATTTGGATGGTGATAAGCAATAGTATGTCAAGCCACAAAGAATCTGTTTTAAGAAAAACGTGTTTAAAGATTTCACGAGAATTGTAAATACATTGTTTGAAAAATATCTACCAAGTTCTTTTTTATTTTTTTTAATTAGAAGAATAAAGTATCGAACCTAGAATGTGGACATAAAAAAAGAGGAAAAACTTTAAACATATTATAAAATATTGTATGTTTGATTCGTCATTTGTGTTATGATAAAAATACATTTTTTTTATTTTTAATAAAATTAATAAAATTAATTAATTAATTTTTTAAAAATTAATATAAATGACTTTATTATTTTTATTTAATAATTTAAATGACTTAAAGTAGTTTTGTTTATAATAGAATATGTAACGTATTACAAGAATATAGCAATAACTCCAAAAAATACTTTTTGTGGGTTGACACACTATTGCTTATCAGCATCCATTTATGATATTCTTCCCTTTAAAATTTCCCGTGATATACCTACATGTTGATTGTTGAGTGCTTGTTATTCATTTCTTCCGTCCATTTTGTTCATATTTATGGATTTATATTATTTTTAACAAAATGAAACTTAAACTTTAATTACAAGTGTTTTAAAAACATTTAATATATTAACAATCTTAATTCTTTCAATTTTGTCTCATAAATTCCATACTGCTATTCCCATTTTCATTTCTTCGTCGTGTCATTTATATCCTACGTAACATGTGCAAAACATTTTGTCCCTCTCTTGAAAGAAGCCATCTCAAAATAAAGAAGAAGATTTTTTGGAGGATTGTAGTAACGTGCCCATCTTAGCAGATGATGACCAGCAACTCTACACAGTTAAGAGATCTCAACCATCTTCTTCTCACAAACCAATAGCTATGAGAGAAAAAAACAACCTGCCTTCGATGTCAGTCTGCTTTAGCTAAGGTAGAAGTAGCAATTGTTCGGTTTGAGGTATATCCACTATACTAATAAAGAAATCGCAGTACGGATCCTTAGACTTTGCACGACTTTATCTAGATCATCATAGTATCGGTTTACGCGCACACACACCACACACCCCACACACACATCCCACAAACACAACCCACAAACACACCCCACAAACACACCCCACAAACACATCCCACACACAACACAAAAACACACAAGTAATTTTCCAGTTTTCCTGATAATTAAAATAAGGCGCTTTGATACAAAAATCTATTATCAAGCGTTCCGAAGCAGCACAGAATCTGCCTTCCCGAACGGTAACATCTCGGACCAATGGAGCAAAAATTTAAACCAATTAAGTCATTTGAAACTGTAAACCTTTAACTTGCGGAAAGGCCTACACATCTAACAAAAAACACACCCACTACTGCACAACTACTCACAAACGCACACACTTGTGAAAATTACCACTAAAAATAAATCCGGATCACATTCTGGTTTCATAAATGTTTATTAATTTTGTATACTTTTTAGGTATTTAAACAACTATATTTTTTCAGTGCTAGGATGTCTACCCAGAAAGGGTGGTCGACAGAGAGACCCAGAATTAATAAAAAGTCAAGAAAATTTAGACATAATAATAGAAAACACGAACCTTACACCGTTCGCAAATTGTGATATTCGAGGATTTGAATGCTGTTTCTGTCTTCAGACGTTCCCAAAGCCTCGGGATCTAAAAATACATACATTAGAAGAACACGCTGGCAAGGAATTGTATAAGATATATTGTGCACCCGCTAAAAGTATTAAAGTTGATGTCACTGACCTTAAGTGTAAAGTTTGTGATGAAAATATATCAACCTTTGAAAATATCTTCGTACATTTGAAACAGAAACATAATATGAAGTTCCACAAAGACGCTTACAAAAACCTAGTGCCTTTCAAATTCAAAGATAATATCCTCAGATGTTATGTTTGTGCTGAAGAGTTTATTAGCTTCCAACTCCTCAACAATCACGTTAATTTGAATCATTTTAAAAATTTTGAATGTGATAAATGTGGTCGTGGTTTTATAAACAAGAGGACCCTTCAAGTACATAAACACAGACACAAAGTTGGCACATTTGAATGTACATATTGTGAAAAAGTGTTTTCGACTAGAGTCCGTCAATTGGAACATGAAAGATCTGTCCATAAACTTAATAGCAAACGGAATCGATGTGCATTTTGTGGAATGAGGTTCTCAGATATGGCCAGGAAGAAAGACCACGAAGTGAGGTTCCATAATGCTCCAAAGCAGACTTTTGACTGCCAATTTTGTAGTAAAGTTTACGACAGTCAAAGATCATTGCAATATCACACTAAAAGCGTCCATTTGATGTTACGCCCCTACAAATGTGAGGGATGTGGTTCCGGGTTTTTTAAACGCGTG
The DNA here is from genome assembly GCA_028829205.1 of Ithomia salapia aquinia. Lineage (NCBI taxonomy): Eukaryota > Metazoa > Arthropoda > Insecta > Lepidoptera > Nymphalidae > Ithomia > Ithomia salapia. The sequence goes on along the minus strand of JAPOND010000136.1, from coordinate 915,475 downwards.
GATTTGAGGAAGCATATGGTGAAGCATTCAGGAATCAAGCAGTTTACATGCAGTGTGTGTTTAAAATCCTACGGGAGGAAATATACGTTGCGTGAACATATGCGTATTCACGAAAACGACCGTCGGTTCAAATGCGACCAATGCGGTCAGACATTTGTTCAAAAATGTACCTGGCAAGGTCACATGCGTGCCAAACATAATAAAAATGTATAAACCCAATCTCTTTATTGAAATCTCGTCTAACATCGATTCTTTCGATATTAGATTCTATTTAAATAAACATGATTGTGCCCTCGTCCTTTTTTAATATTTTATTTTGATTTACTAACGATATAAAATTGAAAATTCCTAAATTTTCTAAACATGGCCAGCATTCATATAATTGCTGTCAACAGCGAATTTGATTTTGGATGATTTAAGGTAATTAAACCGATTATAAGATTTTCTAGACATTTTTTTATAGAATTTTTTTAAAACATTTTCTAGACATCTTTTACTACTGCTATACCTGTAGTTATAATTTTATTCAATACTTATATACAGAGTTATAGAAAAAGGTAACTTTATTCCTGTCTTTCTCTATTTTTTAATAATTCTTTTTAACTTCTTTTATATTAATAATATTGTCGAATAATGCAGAGGTGAAGGTGCCATTCGGGTTAAAAAATAATGTCAAATATGGTTGTGCACTTCATACGTCAATGTCATTAAATTTGTCAAATGTCAACATGATTTAGCCAAAGCGATTCGGCTGTTATGTTTATATCTTCTCCATATAATAAAATTTGTAAATAATCCCTAATCCTTTTTTATATTGTCTTATTTAAAACTGTAATGGGCAAAAATAACTTTGTGAACGCCATGAATAGATGTAAATGTTGCCTGGAGGAGGATGGGTTGAAAGATATGTGGAAAGAACATTTCAGTGAGGGAGAACTGGAAATATACGGTGATATGATAAGGGAATGTTTTGTAATGACCGTAAGTAAAGAAAAGGTTCACAATATTGCTTGAAAAGTTAAACACAGTTCTTCAACATATCTTTATTTGTATTTGAGTTAATCATCATCTATAAACATTAACAAAGTTCCTAGATTTTATTTACAACAGAATAAATTTAAATTAAAATTGTTTCTCTAGTCTTGCTTAACAGAAAATCGTGAAAATTAATTGTAATTTTATACATTATAATATACTTATTTAAAGTAAATTACACATGTCTTTATAACATACAAATTATTTTAATTACTTTTTTTGTGACAGATATATAAACAGTTCTCTACTTCCAGTGGTATCCTCCATCAATTTATAAATCAGAGTACATTTGTGAATCTTGTATTATAAAACTGAGAGTTGCCGTCAGTTTCAAGAAAGGGATGCTGTTATCTGATCAGACTCTAAGAGACTATTTTGATAGAGGTGAGACTTAATAATTGTTATATGGTGGTGGCTATACAGTTATAGAACTATCAGTAAGAAGCAGATTAGCACAGATTGTGCCATTTGTAATAAAATCTTTTTAGTGGTAAATATCACACTATTTGATCATTTTATTTAATAAATTTTAGTTATGTTTATAGCTTAATATAAAATACATACTGAATACAGAAACATATATAATAATGTAAGTAATGTGCCTTAGGAAATGAGTGTATCGTTATATTATTTACTAGTAGTGCCCGCGGCTTCCTATGCTTACCTATGCGCAAAATTTAGAAGATACGCAAAGTTACGTAAAAAATTTATGTAAAAGAGACATTACAAAATCCTTTATTCGGGAAGACGAAAACGATAATTACCGTGATGCGATGAACCTAGAAATTCAAAATGAATGGGTGACCATAGGAGATTTTTGTATTCCACTAGCTTTGCGTTGGCGCACCCTGCTTTACGATTGGTCCCCGGCATTATTAAAATTCTATCTAAATGCATTCCCTCCCAGATCAAAGTAACTTACTAAAATGAGGCAAAACCACCGAAAAATCTTGCAACATATGTGGGGAGGCAGTAGGAACTGCGAAACACTTGTTAGTAGGGTACGGGTACTTTTGGATAAAGGTCGATACTCGCGTCGCCACGATAGTGTATTAACAATCGTACGGGAAGCTGTTAGTCTTTCAGTAGCAAGAGCGCAAAGAGGTATGACAACCACCAAACGATCTATAGAATTCGTAAAAAAAGGCTCGTCTAAAAAATCAAAACCAAAGCCTAATTCAATTATAGACGCGGCTCCTGATTGGACTCTCTTAATGAATACGTATGAAAGGCAGTACAAAATCCCTGAGGATGTTGGTGTTTCGTCATCCAGACCGGACTTGTTCTCAAAACATCTAAAGCGCGTGATAATTGTGGAGCTTACCGTTCCCTGGGAAACAAACATTCCCAGGGATCACACGTTTACGCTTAACAAGTATTACGTACTAACGAACGAACTCTACAGGAATAAATTTATAGTAAATTTGTACGCGGTAGAAATAGGAGCGAGAGGTATAACAGCGAAGTCTCTCTATAACCTATTTAAATATCTCGGCCTTTCTAGAACTAGCATCAATTCATTTCTAGAACGTATATAAAAGGCGGCATTGGTAAATTTGAAAACCGCATCTAAATTGGATAAGCCGTTTCTAAGAAAAACGTGCACAAGCATACAGACAAACAGACAAAAAGAAAAAGCATTGTTTTGGGTTCTCTTGCGTGTATAAAGACCCCCCCATCATGTTTTTTTATTTTATTTTTCATGTACAGAAATTGATCAGTTACAAATTTATTATTAGTATAGATTATCATAATACTACATGTATTATATCTTCATATACTTACAAAAGAGTTTCTATATTAAATGCTTAATTAAAAAAATACTTTTTGTTAACTTAATTTCTTTTTTCAGAGTCAGAACCTAGGTTTAAATTGGAAGTAGACTCAGATGAAGATATAGAAACAGAATACTTAAACATAGAGTATTTAGACGATGAAGATTCTATAGATGGAATTAAAAGAGGTTAGTTTTATTTAAAAAATTGAAGTCTTATATAAAAATGCATGATTGTTGTCATTACAACAACTACTGCTATACCTGTAGTTAAATTAACTACCACTTGGCTGTGTGTGATAATGGTTTTTTTATTACTAAAAAATATATTTGACAATAACAAGCAAGCAGACAATAATACAAGGACATATATATACATACAAATTCTTCTATACAAAGACCATGAGCTCAGTTGCAGAGTAACTTAGATGATGAGAGGTTGCAGTTCGCTTCCTGATTGTATTAATTGCTTCAACCTATCGCGGTCCACAGCTGGACATAGGCCTCCCCCATTTTGCGACTCCATCCTCATCCAGTCTCTACCGGAGGCCTTTCACAAGTCATCGGCCCATTGGCTAGAGGGTGTCCTACGATGGCGAAGACTAAATAAATGACTGATATCATATATGTTACAAAACTTAAATTGTAAGCTTTAGCTTTTCTCAAATTGAAACAATTCTTTTGTAAAATATAAAATCAGATGTTCTTATTACTTGAACAGGTTTTTCAAAATATCTAACTATTACGGACAAGTATTACGTAGGGGCGTTCAAGTATTAGGTAACGTAATTTGGGGGAGAGGGGGCTTGTAAAATGTTATGATGCGTTGCATAGGCGGGAGAGGGGATCGAACTACGCGTTACGTTGCATTGTTTTTTTTTTAAATAGGGTATATAAATTTCTTTGAGTTGGCAAATTATTTTCGCAAAGTCTTCAGAGACTTACAGGTAGTTTGCGGAACTTATTTGTGACTTTGAGATGAAAATGTTAATTTGGGTATAGTAACGTTTAGGAGGGTACAGAAAAACGTTACAGCGCGTTACATGATGGGAGAGGGGTTAAATCGTTAAAAAGCGTTTTTATTATTGTATTTTTTCAGAAATAAAAGTAGAAACGGATGTAAGCGATACACAAATAAGTACATATAAAACTAAGGAAAAGTACACACAAGATGATCTTAATAAGTGTTTGGAAGCCGTCAGGAGCAAGACCTTGACTCAGGTGGAGGCTTCAATAATTTACGATGTGCCGCGGAGAATCATCAGTGAAACTTTATCAAGTAAGTTAGTGCATTCATTTTTTTTAGTTAAAAAGTTTTTTATTTAAATAAATTAAGTCTACGGAAATAAAAAATATATTTTTAACATGTGGTACAAGAAGGTAAGTTTAATTGTAATAGTTATTGATGTTATTAAAGTGATGGATGTGAGGCACAAGAAATAAGTATATGATAAGGGATGCTTGGGAGTAGCGCCAATGACAGAAAAGAATAGAGGAAAGCGTTTGACAGCAGTAGATATGGAAGTCGAAGGACGTAAAGGCAAGAAGACAGCCAAAAAAAAGATAGATTCATTGCCTGAAAGGATAAATGGAGAAGAAAGTAGTATGTACAAATGTGTGTGAAGATGTCGAGTGATGGGAAGAATGGCAGGAAAATAAGAAAGAAAATATATTGGGCCAATCCCAAAATTAGGATAAGGGTAGGTGATGCATATAAACATTATGATGGTAACAAAATATATTTTTTCGTTTCACACTATCTATTAATATTTTATCCAATATCACTATATAAAAAATCGAATGGATCTTGCTTGAGGCACTAAAACTCTAGAACCACTGAACCGATTTTAATAAATCTGGTCTTAAATAAAACCTTGAGTCACCGGAAACAATGTATTTTTCGGTGAAAGACTACTTTAAAAAATTTATGTTTGAATAGGAACTAGAAACACCAAAAGAACAGCTGAGAGTTTGTTTTTATTTTTTTTTTACTCTACTTTCTCTCTTACGCAAATTTTTCTTACGAAAAGTCTGAAACAAACGCAAAGGAATCTTCCTCTCTCACATTCTCTTTCATTCCATGGATGGATGGACGAATTATCTTGGTGCAAAGCCGATGAGGTTATATTTGTTAGATATAATAAAAAGTTTCTGAGCATATTGGTTAAATAGAACGAGAATTGGAAATTCTCACTTTGAAATTTAATTTTCTTATGACTAATGCGTAATGTGACTTTCGCAGTTGAACAAATTCTTTATTTATCGTGACATGTCTACCTGTTTGATTCTCGGTTCAATATTCAAAAACTTGGTAAAATGTAACCATACGTAAGAGATAAAAGGAACGCAAGATAGATAGCATCTTAAAGTTAATGGTAAAATTACCAAAACAATGTTATGGAATTGAATGAAGATGGATGGATATAGCGATAGAGATAAGTCAAAGAGACAGAAGGATAATCTGAATAATGAGAAGAGGATGAAAGAAGCACGCAAACACATGTGAAATACATGTCGTTCCAACCCCGCAGAGAATGGGACAAGGGTAGAAGACTGATGATTAAGTTCTACCAAAAATATTGGTCTATGTAGAAAGTTGCAATGTACATTATATTATGTTAATTAAGTCATATAAAATCAGCTTGTTTGTCAAAATTATTGAAGAATTTACGTTATGTCACAAAGTATAGTTAATTCGAAAAGACATGAACAGTTGAACATAATCGTGTAGATTCGAATACAACCTTTTTAGTGACTTTTCTTGTTAATTATCTTACGGTTTTGATTTTGTTATGTGTAGACATTAATATCTAAGTATATTTCTGCCAAATATTAGTACAAGTATAACTTTTCAGTGTTAGGGTGTCCATCGAGAAAGAGCGGTCGCCAGAGGGATCCAATATTGATAAAGAGTCAGGAAAATTTAGATTTAATAATACAAAACACAAATCTTACACCATTTGCAAATTGTGGTGTTCGTGGATTTGAATGTTTTTTCTGTCTTCAGACGTTCCCAAAACCTGGGGATCTCAAAATTCATACCTTAGAAGAACATGCCGGGAAGAAGATGTATAAAGTATATTGCGCACCCGACAGAAGTGTTAAATTAGACGTCACCGGTCTTCAGTGTCGAATTTGTGACGAAAATATATCAGCTTTTGATAATATCTTCGAACATTTGAAACAGAAACACGACATGAAATTCCACAAAGACGCTTACAAAAACCTAGTGCCGTTCAAATTCGAAGATGATATCCTCAGATGTTATGTTTGTGCTGAAGAGTTTATTAGCTTCCAACTCCTCAACAATCACATAAATTTGAATCATTTTAAAAATTTCGAATGCGACAAATGTGGTCGTGGTTTTATAAATAAGAAGTCCCTCCAGGCGCACAAACACAGACACAAAATTGGCACATTTGAATGTAGATATTGCGAGAAAGTATTTTCAACCAGGGTCCGGCAATTGGACCACGAACGCTCAGTTCATAGACTAAACAGCAAACGGAACAGATGCGCTTTTTGTGGGCTAAGGTTCTCAGATATGGTCAGGAAGAAAGACCACGAAGTTAGGGTCCATAATGCTCCAAAGCAGACCTTCGATTGCCAAGCGTGTAGTAAGGTTTACGACAGTCAAAGATCATTGCAACGACACGTCAAGAGCTTCCACTTGATGTTACGTCCTTTTAAATGTGAGGAATGTGGTTCTGGGTTTTATAAACGAGTAGATTTGAGGAAGCATATGATAAAGCATACGGGAATCAAGCAGTTTACATGCAGTGTGTGTTTAAAATCCTATGGGAGGAAAAATACGTTGCGTGAGCATATGCGAATTCATGCAAATGACCGTCGATTTAAATGCGAAATATGCGGTCAGACTTTTGTTCAGAAATGTAGTTGGAGAGGTCACATGCGAGCTAAACATGCCCAACTAGTGTAAAAAAATATTAATTAATTAATATTATTTCGAATACAGATATCTTGGAACACAATTTATTTGAAAGTCAGCTTATTACTAACAAAAAAAATAAAGCTACTATGAGATCTGTACTTATTTTTAAAACAGAAAGGAAATAAAGAGATATAACAAGCTTTTTTAATGTTATTTATTATGTCATCTATAAAAAAACTTTATTTAAAGATTATTTTAAAGACGAGCTCAATCCTAATTATATTTAGAAACTATAGTTTCCAAACATCTGATTTAAATTGTCTATATTCAAGTAATATTTACTGATAGCTCGTAATCGTTAATTAACGAAGTTAACATTTCAATTAACGGACTAACTAAAAGGAATGTTAACGGACTTGTTAACTTCCGTTAAATTCCCTCAAGTCCGTTAAATCGTTGAATTTGCCGCAACTCTTCATACAAAGTTCCGCTTGATAGGGCAGGAAACGTGTAACAGCAGTCAGTCAGTTCAGCAGCAGAACCTGCTAAAAGTTCAAAGAATAGAGATAGCGCAAGTGACAGGGAGCAACGCGAGTAATGACGATGATATAGAAGACTTTTTCAGTTCTGTTACTCAGTCTAAAGAAAAACCTAAGAGCCACTAATCCTTAAAAGAGTACATTTTTTAACATCTCGACAAAATGTGGCTAGAGCTGAAATCAAAATATTAGTTTAAAGATCCCGTTTACCCGGGAAACAGATATTCATTAATTAGTTTTTCAATATAATACTGCTACACACAAGCGCTGCGGTTGACATCTTTTTTCTGCGCGCAAAGATATTTTACCACCGAAACGAGCCTCACTTTAACATTCATGAAGGGCAATATTTACATTATGCCAGATGACTAAATTCAAATTACATCCTTCAATTTAGTACATATATACTTTTTTTTCCTGATGGCTTCCAGAACCCAAAAACAACTTTAAAATCAGGGTCATACGCAACGAGATAAAAAAAACAATTTTTATAATATGTTAACGGATTATTGATTAACCGTTAAATTGCGTTAAATCTTGCAAAATGTAACGCTGTAACGATTAACGAAGTTAGCAAAGTTCATTATTTGATTAACGGTGCCCGCTGCAGTGATGATATTTAAACGCGCAATTCAAAAACGACACTTATTACCAAAAACATAATCAGTCCGTGAGTACCACCAATAAGTTAGTAATTTTAGAAGTTTAGAAGTAGTAGTTTTGGAATGCCATTCTGCTGAGAGAAACTGGGCAGGAACTCAACAGCTAAGCTTTTAAAATCAACCCTGCAAATGAGTCAACAACCCGAGTTCTACATATTTTTATTATTATTTATTGATCAAACAATATCTTGACGAATTTAATTGATCATCAAAAAGAAAACATTATTTCATTTTCGTTCCTTTTCGATAGTTCTACATTTTTCTTAAATTCATAGACATCCAATGCTCCTACGACCCGAGAAACTGTGTTTATTTATTTATTCTGATAACTGTTGCCATTCCGAATGCTCTTACACCATACCTGGTTACCGTCAACATCATTGCCCGCAGGGTTTGCCATAGGCAGCATCTAGTATAGATAAAACAACCAAAACTGTGAACTAGTCCATATTTAGAAGTTGTAAAGTATTACAGTTTTGAAGAACACCTGTTGTCCTGGTGGAGATTTTTTAGATGTTGAAACGCGCTGTTCGTAAGCCTGACTAAAACTACCTAAGAATACAAGGAGAGGGAGAAGGTTAACCGTTTCATAGCGGTGGGAACAATTTAAAATATAAATTGTTCTAGTTACGACGATCCGAAAGGCCTCCTGAGCTTGAAGGTTCGGTGATCGGCCTCGTCTAACCCTCAGTTAGCTACTACGTAACTGCATACTTTATGCTTATGAAACGTCACACTCTGGCTGCATTGTTCCAAAATTTTGGAGGGTGGACTTAAGAAGCACCGTCTCAGTTATTAAAAGAATGCTATCAAAACGGAAAATAAGGGTGGCGCTGCGATCGGATAGGATAAAATTGTAGATTTGGCTTACTTTACTCACTATTAAAACAGCCAATCGTATCGTAGTTTTTCGTACGCCAGAGCTATTGTGGTAGGTAATTGAAACACTTATTTTCAGCAAATGCTGGACTCTTTTTCGAGTTACCCTCCATATCAGACGGTGCTCCTAAGTCCACCCTCCATATCCAAAATTGAACTTCCATGATGAAATTCAACTATAGCATACGCGCGAAGTCTCGTTAGAGCAGAGAAGACTTCAGACTTTCCTATAAAAGATTAGCAGGTGAGAAAGTTTACTTATTTTTTAAGTAGTCTTCTTAATAATTCTTATACATGAATACTAATTAGATAGGGGAGGGTTTTAAAGCTAATAAAATTGTCACTATGTGTATCACTGTGGCTGCACAACATCGGCGTAAGTATAGTGCAACAACAAGTGCGGGCCACATGATGTAAAAATACACGATAGATGTGAAAATAAAATCTATATTTGCGGCCCGACAACGCGTCTGCGTAATATTTGTATTAACTCAAGTGAGGCAATACAATAAAATTGTTTGCAAGTCTATTCGTTGCGGCTGTTCCGAAAAGTAAATCAGTATACTGCCCAGTGCTAATGAAGTCAAAAATTAACTCCATACTGGTAAAACGTTCCGTAATATGATAGCCAGCGTTGAGCACATTAACATTGACATAAATCAAAGCCATTGGCTGTTTGTCAATGTTAAATGTCAAAATATTACTATATACAGCGGCTGTTCGGAAATTAATCCAGTATACTGCCCAGTGCTAATGACGTCATGACACCGACGCCATTTTGCACTAGTTTCGGCCATATTGTACTGGTGTGTAAAGTAACTGTCAACTTATAGTAAATTATTTTTTGACAATTGTTTTTCACATTTATTACGCAATCATATTACGGAACGTTTCACCAGTATGGCGTACATTTTTGACGTTATCAACACTGGCCAGTATACTGTTTTGTATTTCGGAACAGGGGCACAATATGGTGCAAAATGGCGTCGGTGTCATGACGTCATTAGCACTGGGCAGTATACTGGTTTAGAACAGCCGCGTTATAACTATTTTCGTTTTTAAAGCAGTAAAAAGCTGGTATTATATGTCAAACTCATGGAAGGACCACTTTTTTTGCAATAGAGAAAATCACCTTCATTTAATGTTGATACAAATATAATCTGACTATCTTCTCGTGTGGATGAACCGCGAAGGAGAGACTTACTGTTAACATAATAATTCAATCTGCATTCTGAGATGTCAATTACCTTGGATAGGTTAATAAAAGATAAGGAATGTTACATTCTTTAGACAAAAGAAGTAACACTTGATAGTTTATTAAATCATTGGTTTAAATAAAAACCCAACACAATAAAATATTTTTATTGACAGTACTATCTGGGTAAATTATTCAAGTAGTCTATATGACGCGACTTCATGTGCCCCTTCAAACTACAATTCTGTAAAAACGCCTGTCCACAAACTGAACATATGAATCTCCGGTCATTGTTATGAATGCGCATGTGTTCCTTCAGAGTCTTCTTCCTGGCGTAAGACTTCTTACACACCACACACTCATAAGTCCTCTCCCCAGTATGCTTGATCATGTGAGCCTTCAGCTCTGTGGCTGTGTAACATTTGTAAGGACACAAGCTGCATTGGATGTCCCGAACATCCAAATGCAGTCTCTTCATATGACACGATAATGCATACCGTCGTTTGAACACCATATTACACACATTACATCTATACCTCAACGGGGTTTCACCATGAACTTCCACCATGTGCTTTTGTCTGTCGAAATAATCACCAAACCGTTCTGGACACTTCAGACATTTGTTCTTCTTTATCATCTTATGAACCCTATCCACGTGATTTTTGAATTTGCACTGCGTGTTGAAGTCTTTTTGGCAAATGTCACATGGGAATATTCCTCTAACATGTGCTGATTTTATATGGACTCTTAGTCTGTTCTTGGTCACGTACCCAGCACCACACTGATCACACACGTAATTGCGATAATGGACGTTCATGTGTCTTTCTATTGAGCCGAAGGTTTCGAAATTAAACTCACATATCTGACACTGGTACTCATTACTATTCAACAACTTGAATGGAATCACTCTATCCCCGTAATCTGTATATATTATTTTGTTATGTATCCTTATTAAATGCTGCTTTAATTCGTTTATATTTATTACAGTTTGTTCACAGATTGAGCATTTTATTTCTGTAACGTGCACATAAACTGCTAAACAATCAGATGGATATTTATCAATAATTCTTTTTATATTATCCTTGCAATGGCCTGTATCTTGGTGTTGGGAGAGGTTGTCAAAATTGTCGAACCTTTGACTGCAGTAAAAGCATGGAAAGCAAGATCGTCTTTTAGTCTTGAAGGCTGTGAGGTTGGAATGTTCTAGAATTGTTGTAACATTAACAATATTAGCTAGTTTTTCTGTTATGTATATTTCTGGCGCTGGTTTATAATCATTTGTATCTGTGATAAGGTTTTTTAGAGATTGTGCTGTGATTGTTTTTCCTGAAATCAAAATGATATATATATTTATTATTATTCCTTTTCTCTCCATTAATACCTTCAAATATTGAAAATACAATAATTTGTTATAATTTTTGTACCCATTGATTAATTATCCACAAAAAATCATATGCAT
>JAPOND010000136.1:822137-848287 GCA_028829205.1 Ithomia salapia aquinia | reverse complement strand
TCGTTATAACGTCGTATAGATGTAGATAATAGAAGGGTAAATGCGGGGAATAAAATATTTGGATGAAACACAGAATGTATCCAATGTCCGGCAGTCGGTATAGCGGTATTCTTTTGTTTTAGAGGAGTGGTCGGATCCTGCGCGGGGGAACGCCGGGACGATCATTAAATGTACCACCGCTTACCCCTTCAGAGTGAACGATAAGTGCATAGTGTGCGTCTACTGCCAGGAACTGTACGACGACCCTGAAGTGTTCAGGAGGCACATGGATGATGAGCATCTGACTTTCAATATCAAAGTGGCCTTCCATAACATACCAAAATTAGAGTTTATTAAGGCAGATCTCACGGACTTGAGGTGCAGGCTCTGTAGTCTGCCGTTCGATAGTTTAGAAATTATAGCGGAACATTTGAAACATAGCCATAATGAGGCGATAGATTCCTCCGCGAGATTGGGTGTCATGCCTTATGTCCTGCGGAAGGACTTCTTTAATTGTGTCGTCTGTGCTAAAAACTGCCCGTCGCTATTTCACCTAAACAGGCATACCATAACCCATTTTTTGAGCTACGTCTGTCATTTTTGCGGAAAAAGTTATGTAGCGACAACTGGTCTTCTGCGCCACGTGCGCTCCAAACACCAAGAGTATAAGGTGTCGTGCAGAAGATGTGGCAAAGTATTCCCAAACATGGAAGCCAAAGAGAAACACAGAAGGACGGAGAAATCGTGCATGGCATACTGCTGTTCGAAATGCCCAGAACGATTCCACGATTGGAAGCTCAGGAAACGTCACATGGAAACCGAGCACGGTCAGAGCAAACGTATCGATCGCTGTGCCGACTGCAACATAACGTTTAGCAAAGGTAGTGCGTACTACCAACATTTTAAACTAAAACACTCCAAGGACTGCGTGGTCTGCAAACATTGCGGCATGAAATTCATTTGTCGGTCGCGGTACAAACGACACTTGTCCACGCATATCAGCTATACGGCGTAGATCTAGATCTCATTCTGTAATATATAACTCAGTAGGATTATGGTGACATTAAATGTAATTAATCTCTCCTCTAAACTAATAAAAATATTATTTAAATATGGTTTAATTCGTTTGAAATTTAAGACTCCCTATTTTCTAACTTGTTTAAATCCAAATAGCATACCACATCGACTCTTATACACCTGACTCCTTTATTCGTTATGAAATATAAACTGCGTATATAAATAACTAACACTGGGGCATAAATCTAACTTAAAATCATTAAAACATGAAAATAAGCGGACTACATAAAGGTTTTCTCTTTTTTAGCCAATTACGACCCTGAAAGGAGGAACGCAGAGTTAATAATAAAGTATACAACGTCACTTCCGTTTCGCATCAACATCAACACGGTGTTGTGTGTGTACTGCGGAGAAACTTTTGAGGATCCCAATTTATTTAGATCTCATATGGAAGAGGAGCACTCCAGCTTCCTATTAGACTTGGCTTTTAGACACTTGACGAAGGCGGAGTTTGTTAAAGTGGATATATCGACCATATACTGTAGGATCTGTGCGGAAGCTTTCGATAATTTGGAACTCGTGGCAGCACATCTTAAGCTGGATCACAGGATAGCTCTTCACATGGACTCAAAAATCGGAGTAATTCCCTTTCAATTGAAAGGAGAGAAAGAGTGGATTTGCTGCGTGTGTTCCAAAAATGTGCCGTCACTGCTGCTTCTAAGCAAGCACACTGTCTCTCACTTCCAGAACTTCGTATGCGACCTCTGTGGAAAGAGTTATATTGCCGCAACAGGTTTGCTTAAGCACTTCAAATCCAAACACCAAGACGAGTACAAGGTTCATTGCAGAAGATGTCGTACCTCATTCACGTCATTGAAAGAGAAGATTTTCCATCAAAGAACCGTGAAGCATTGCATGCCACATGTGTGTATGGAATGCCCAGAAAGGTTTCCCACTTGGGAGACAAAGCAACGCCACTTAGTCCAAGTTCACGGGAGGAGTAAGAAATCGTACACTTGTAGCCATTGTGATGTGAAATATTCGGATCGCAGGTCTTTTTATGACCATTACAAAAAGTATCACTCGAAAGATTGCCTTATATGTATACACTGTGGGTTGAAATTCTCGTGCACCTCCAGACTTAACCGTCACATGGGAAAGCATGCAACTTCATAAATATATGAGTTATTCGTTATTATATTTAGTGGCATTTAGCTAAATAATGCTATTTTTTTTATTTACATTGGAATAAAAGAGAAATGTATTCTGTTATTTTTTTAATAAATTCCTGACATTTTTTTTGGTATTTAATTTCGATGACGATATAAATATAATTTGTAGAATTATTCCGAAGTGTTGCTAATTACGAAAATACTTTACTAGTTACGACGGCTAAAATAAATAAAACAATAATTAGTACTTAATGCTCTAGGATTAATTCCTGGCTCTACATACAAACCATTTTATTGATGTTTCAAATTACATCGATTCACACAAATATATTTGTACTGAACCTAAAATAAAGACAATTTAATTTTTAAAATTTGTATATTTTTATATATTTTTAATTTAAACCAAGCAAATATATTGATATCATGGTGATTCAAATTTTTTTCAAAAATTCTAAATTCAAAAATTCAAATTCAGAATTCTAAAAGCAATAACTTGCCGGACATATTATGAAAGGATATTATTTCTGTTTGTTCTAGAAGTCGAATACGTTATCATCGCTCGTAACAACGCAAAGGTAGTTTTGAAACACTGCACTGTGTATCCGTTTAGGATACCCACGGTTTCCATGGTTTGCGTCTTCTGCTGCGAATCGTTTGACGATCCCAGGGAGTACAGGAACCATATTGATGAAGAGCATTCGTCATTCAGTGTTGAAACAGCTTTTGCCCACTCCGTCAATAATTACACAGAGTTTCTCAAAGTTGATTGCGTGGATCTGTCATGCCGTATCTGCTTCCAACCTTTTTCCACCATAGATTCAATTGCCAAACATTTGTACGATGATCATGGGAAAGATATCGATCCACACGTTGAAGTTGGAATGCAAATGTTCAAATTGGGCCCAGAGCTGTGGGTTTGTGCCTTATGCGACGTGAAGTTGCCAACTTTGAGAGAACTTAGTCGACATACCAGCAGTCACTATCATAAATACACATGCGAAACCTGCGGCAAGTCTTATATTAATAAAGAAAACCTTCACAAGCACATAGAGTACGTACATACTGAAAATAAGATATGTAAATGTAAGAGAACGTTTAAGAATGCTGAAGAAAGGCGTGCGCATTTTGTATCTTCAGAAAAGTGTTGGCCTTACAGCTGTAATGTTTGTTTTCTACGTTTCATGACACATAAAGCGAAGAACGACCATTTAGTGGAGTACCATGGGCATATCATGAAGTCATACTCATGTTCTGAATGTGAAAAAGTCTTTGATAAGTGGCATTCGTACAAAACTCACTTTATAATGTCGCACACGGAGAACAGCTTTGCTTGTTCGTTTTGTATAAACAAATTTCCGACTAAAACAGCTCTAGCAGTCCACATAGTAGCCCACACCAAGTCTCAAGATTTTCCATGTACCTTATGTCCAAAGAAGTTTTCTAGAAGGAAAAATTTGATGCAACATATTTTGATTCATAATGAAAAGCGATTTGAATGCACCTCATGTAGGAAGAAGTTTAGTCAAAAAGTCAGTTTACAATTACACGTGAAAAATCACCATCCTGAAATTTATGAAATAAAAATTATTGGTCAATTACCTATTTAATACTTTTTGGAATAAACTTATATACATTATTTACTATTTATGCGTTTTATTATCACTATTTTTATAACAAAGTTTAAATGTGTTCATGATATATTATAATAACTATAGCAAAACAAAAAAAAAGTATAAAAATATCAAAAAGTTGTCTTTTAAGTTGTATACACATCTTATTTTATAATTTTAATAAAATCTTATAAGACGAAGTTTTGGTAATCCATTAACAAATATTAGAAATTTAGAGAATAAAAGTTATTAATAGTTGATATATGTTAATTACAAAAAAAATACTGATATAGAAGCTTTAACTATTTCATCATGTTCGTATAAGATTCATCGATCCAAAAATAAAAAATAAATCCGCAGGAATTTGTTTTCTAAAGTTTTACTAAGCAAGATACTACAGTAAGATAAAACATTATATTTAGGTAAATATACACTTAAGGCATCATACGTCGTTCTAAAAATGATTATTATCTTTGTACTGCTATTGAAATTAAAATTTAAACAAAATATTGTTAATATTAATACTATGAAGGCACCAAGTTTACATATATCGTTATATTAGAAGTAACTTCGAATTTTATAAAATTGCGACAATCCTTCTAATCCTTCTAATTTTTAATTTGACCAAAGACGTATACTAAAGAATTTAAATAACATGAAATCACTAAGTACAAATTGTGAAAGGAGGTTATTTCTCTTTGTTCTAGAAGCGCATTGGTTAGTAACGGCGCGAAACAACGCGAAGGTAGTTTTGAAATACTCGACAGCATATCCATTCAGGATACCCAGTAATTCCATGGTCTGTGTCTACTGCTGCGATTCATATGACGATCCTAAGGAATATCGAAGACATATGAACGAGGAGCATCATTCCTTCAATGTGGATACGGCTTTTGCTCATGCTGGAAATAGTTATACAGAATTTCTCAAAGTTGATTGCACAGATTTAGGTTGTAGAATATGTTTGCAAACGTTTCATACTATTGATTCAGTTGCGAAACATCTCGTAACGAGTCACAGTAAGAACGTCATCCTTAAAAACGAAATTGGGATGCAAATGTTTAAATTAGGCCCAAATAGATGGATATGCGCGATTTGTGAACTAAAATTACCCAGTCTCCGCGAACTCAGTCGACACACTAGCTGTCATTACCACAAATACACATGCGAGACATGTGGTAAGTCTTATATCAATAAAGAAAACTTACATCGTCATATTCAGTACGGACACAGTAAATATAAAATCTGTATAAAATGTAAAAAGAGTTTTCCAAGCTGCGAAGAAAAAAGGCAGCACATTCTCTCCTCGGAGCGGTGTTGGCCACAAAGTTGTGGCGTATGTGGAATGAGATTTGTATCCCGAAATTTAAAGTTGGACCATTTGGCTAAAGTCCACGGACAAGAACCTAAGTCATATATTTGTCCAGATTGCGGAAAAGTTTTTGATAAGTGGCATCCTTATCGTACTCATTTTATTGTGGCTCATACAAATGATAACTTTTCATGTTCACACTGTGGTCTCAAATTTGATAGAAAAAAATTGCTTGAGGAGCATAAAGTCATACACACAAAAGAAAAGGCATTTCACTGTGCTGTCTGTGAGAAGTCTTTTGCGAGGAAGAAGAATCTGATCCAACATAGTTGGATACACAATGAACACAAAAGATTTGAATGCTCATTTTGTAATAAAAAATTTAACCAACGTGTTAGTTGGAAGACGCATATGAAGTCTTACCATCCGGAACTAGCACCTTTTTGACATTTAAAATTAATTACATTACGGGGATCGTCTGGAGATCGACTTCTAAATAAATATAAAAATATATTTCAGTAAACCAATGTGTGTATAATTATAACATACCATCTAAATATTTTTATAATATACAAAAACATTTAGTTTTTAGTTATTAATACTTTTAGCACACAAGAAAAAAATGTTTTTGATTGCAATAATTTTAAAATATTTACAAATATAATAAATAAATAATTTTCTAATCATTTACCATTTGTTTTCTTTTCTAAATTAACAGTTTTTAAACTTGAATCATTTTACTCTTCAATATCTAAATAATCTGTCACGGGTTTGGGTACTTATAAATGTTTGAAAACTAATATTAATAAATATCTATATCATATCTATTATCCCGTTAACCATTCTGCATAAAATACTTATGCTTTACTCTACTAACTAATAGCGAAGTCGGATCAGCGAAGAGTCGTCCCAACTAGTGTCTACACAAAAATTATTTAGAGTTTTCACGAAATTAATTTACAAGAGGATTCTTAAGGAGTTAAGAAATAAAATAAATGTTGGTTGCAGATCGAACAATTGAATGACCACGGGCATTTCTTTTTGTTCTAGCCAAAAATGATGCGTATTTCATGGCGAGGCGCAACGCAGAGTTTATCGTGAGATTTTCAACAGCGTACCCGTTCAGACTTCCAGAAGATTCCATGGTTTGTGTGTATTGCTGCGAGAGCTATGACGATCCCACCATGTATAGGCGACATATGGAAGAGGAGCACCAGACTTTTAATGTTCGTATGGCCTTCGTGCACTGCAGCGAGGGTTATATTAAAGTAGATTGTACGGAACTTCGCTGTCGACTATGCACGGAACCGTTTGACACACTTGAAGATGTCGCTCAGCATTTGTTCCATAAACATGAACAACCTCTTAATCTTGCTTTCGAGCTCGGTATGCAACCATTTAAATTAGAGAAGGATAAATTAATTTGTGCTATATGCCGTTCAAAATCACTATGCCTTAGACAGCTAAGCAGACATACGCAAACGCATTTCTTAAAATACACATGCGAGGCTTGTGGAAAATCTTATGCCACTATGACTCCTCTGAAACATCATATAACTTATTCTCATACTGGACAGGACAGAATTTGTAGGAAATGTAAGAAGACATTTAACTCCTTAACAGAGAAACGTCAGCACTTGCAGGATTCAAAGTCCTGCTGGTCACATTTATGCAATGTTTGTGGTGAGAGGTTTCTTAGTTGGACCATAAAACAAACACATTTAACAGAGGTCCACGGCGCTCCAAAGAGGACGTATGTCTGCCCGGAATGTGGGGAAGTGTTCCCGGACAGAAAAAAATATCGCGTTCATTTTAAAATTCTGCATACAGATGATAATTTTGTGTGTACGTGTTGCGGTCTTAAGTTTGATACGAGAAGAAATTTGGAAAATCACAGAGTTGTCCATACCAAGGAGAAATTGTTCCCTTGTCCGGCATGTTCCAAATCATTTCCAAGGAAGAAAAATTTGGTACAACACATGTGGATACACAGTGAATTAAAGAGGTTTAGCTGTACTTTGTGTAATAAACAATTTAATCAAAGGGTCAGTTGGAAAACACATATGAAATCCTATCATCCAGATTTAGTCAATTATGAAGGGATGCAAAACAATAATGCAAAAATGGTGCTAACTGTTTTAAAAAATGACGAGTAAAATTTGTAAAAGACGATCATTGCCCATTGTTATTGTTTCCTGAAAATTGTAAATAATAATTTATACACTGAAGAGGTCAACGTGCTATGTGTGTGTTTACATAATATTGTTAGTTATATCAAAATAATAGATAATTTATTGTTAATATTTTTGTTAATAAAACCTCCAGCGTTGTTTTGTTAGATAGTCTATGAAAGACAAAATTGTACATTATAATTAAGGTAATAAAAATAAAATATATGTCCGTTTTTGATTAATCTTCTCTTAAAAAATGGTACTTAAAATAAGTACACATTCTAGAAACTGAACATGAAACTGAGTTAAAATTCATAGTAAATTGATGTTGAAGAAAACATGGCGTTTAGAATAGACGTAATTATGGAATATCTCTAATAATGCAATTGATAACGGCATTTCTGTCTGTTCTAGACGCAATACGGCCGTTATCCCAGGCCAGACGCAATGCCGAAGTTATGGTGCAATACTCGACAGCTTACCCGTTCAGGCTGCCCGAAACTTCTCTTATGTGCGTGTATTGCTGCGAGTCTTACGCTGACTCCATTCAGTTCAGACAACATATGAATGAGGATCATCAAACTTTTAAAGTGGAAACGGCGTTTGCGCACTGCAATGAAGGATATCTAAAAGCTGATTGCACAGACTTGCGATGCAGAATTTGTTGGGAGAAATTCAAAAAGTTGGACGATGTCGCTAAACATATAAATGATGTACACGATCATAAAATTTTATTCGATTTTCATTTGGGAATACAACCGTTTAAATTTCAAAACGAAAAGCTTCTGTGCGGAATATGTGATAGGAACTTCCCTTGTCTCCGACAGCTCAGTCGACACATGTCTTCCCATTATCAGAACTATACTTGTGAGGAATGTGGTAAATCATACACTACAAATAGTTCACTTCAGCAACATATGAGATTTTCCCACATACCAGACGAACGCATTTGTAGGCGATGCAAGAAGACGTTTAGCTCATTGCAAGAAAAACGGGATCATGTAAAGTCTTCATCTAAATGCTGGGCTTACCAATGCTCCATGTGTGCTCAGCGTTTCATGACGTGGACGTTAAAAGAACAGCATTTGACAAGCATTCATGGTCAAGCCAAAAAAACGCACAAATGTCCTGAATGTGGGAAAGTCTTTCTATCAAGGAATGCCTATCGGAATCATTTTGCGACATTACATGCGGGTGTTAATTTTGTATGCTCTTGGTGTGGAAGAAAATTTAGTACAAGAAGACACCTAGAACAACATACCGTAGTGCACACCGGGATCAAATTATTCGATTGTCCAGTTTGTGCTAAATCGTTTCCAAGAAAAGCTAATCTAACTCAGCATATGTGGATCCATAGTGAATATAAAAGATTCGAATGCTCGTCGTGTAGTAAACAGTTTAATCAACGAGTTAGTTACAAGTCTCACATGAAAGCACATCATCCAGAAATACAAAACATTTAATTATATTAAACACTTATCTCGAACGTACTTTTAAAATATTTGCGGTAATAAAAAAAGTCTTAACATATTACGTAAATAGGTAAACAAATATCAAAAGGGAACTCTTTAGCATTTACTAATATTCTTTGTCGTTCATTTATTAACAAATTGTATCTCAATAATTGATGATAACTATTGAAAACAAATCAAATAGATACAAGCTAAGTCAAAAAGGGAATTTTCTTTCTTTTCTAGTTACGGACGCTGCCAGTAGCATGCAAATGGCGAAACGGAATGCTCAACTCGTGTTGCAATACTCAACGGCTTATCCGTTCAGAACGCGGGGAAATGTGATGCTTTGCGTCTACTGTTGCGAAGAATATGCGGACCCCAAAGAATATCGGATCCATATGGATAGAATGCACAAATCTTTCACAATAAGCACAGCTTTTGCGCACATTGGTAGAAGCAAAGAATACCTAAAAGTGGACCTAAGCGACTTAAAGTGTAGACTATGTTTAACACCATGTAACAATCTTGAGGAGATTGCCAGTCACATTCGTAACATTCATGGGATCGTAAAGATAGACACCAATTTTGAAATCGGTATGCATCCATATAGAATTGAAATCGATAGATGGGTGTGTTTTCTGTGCGACAAAAAAATGGCGTCTCTCACCAAATTATGTAGGCATACTACTTGTCATTACCAAAAATATACTTGCGATGTATGTGGTAGAAGTTATTTGACTTACGAGGCTTTAAAGTATCATATTCGATGTAATCATTCTGGTAATTATGTATGTAGAAAATGTTGGAAAGATTTTCCTACTATAGAAAAAAAGAGAGATCATGTGAAAAATTCTAAAGCCTGCTGGGCGTCTATCTGCCTTAGCTGTGGAGAAAGATTTATGTCTTGGGAAAGCAAACAAAGACATCTTGTGGATGTTCACGGTGCACCAAAAAAAATGTTTGCATGTCCTGACTGTGAGGAAACCTTTGACAGTCGTAAACAATTTTATAATCATTTCAAACTGAACCACAGTGATGATGACACTTATGTGTGTTCGTGCTGCGGCCTCAAATTTGCTACGAAATCACAAATGGAGGAGCACAGAGCCAGCCACACAGGAGAAAAACCGTATCAATGTAACATTTGTATGAAAACTTTTTCGAGAAGTAAGGGTTTAAAACAGCACATGTGGATACATAGTGAACATAAACGATTCGTTTGTATGATATGTAACAAGCAGTTCTCGCAGAAAGTAAGCCTTAAAGGCCATTTAATATCACACCATCCAGAAGTGACGGAGTTTTGAAATAAATATTGACTATATGATATTTTTCTGCCCTTTCGCTTTCACAATAAACATTACAAAGAATGTGATTGTTTAAATTTTAACGCCCAAATATCAGATGTAGGCTAGTTTTCATGGTGGTGACATTGACCAGTTTCTTTTTTGTTTTTAGGGTCCACATTGGAAATTCGTGGGCGTAGGGAGAATGAGAGTGAGAAAAAGAAAATAGTACTCGTTTATCAGACTCCTCAGCGTCGTAATGCCGAACTTATACTCAGGCACTCCTCGGCCTACCCATTCAAAACGCGGTTTAGTCAAATATTATGCGCTTATTGTCACGACGAATATAACACATTAGCTTCTCTTCGATACCATATGAAAAGTGAACACAAAACATCTGATATTAAAAATGTATTCTATAGAACCAAAGATAACTTAATTAAAGTTGATATAACTAATTTAAAATGTAATATATGTAACCAAAATATTCAAGATATCGATACTTTGATGGGTCATTTTTCTAGAGAACATAATAAGTCGGTTAAATTCAACTCTCGGTTTGGAGTTTTGCCTTACAAACAAAACATCAACGATCATTGGGTTTGCGTGTACTGTCAAAAAACATATACAGAATTTGTGCAGTTTAAAAGGCACATAGCAACACATTTTATGAATTTTAGTTGCGACAAGTGTGGCACTACTTTTATATCAGATCATGCTCTACGAGATCACAGACGACAAGTAAAATGTTTTAGAACATCTTATAAACCGCGCAATGGTAGAGTTATGAGACCGAGAACAAATGCAGAAATAATTCTCCAATGTTCAACAGCCTCTCCCTTTAGAACTTGGAAGAGTAATTTCAATTGCGTGTTCTGTAGGGTTCAATCCAATGATCCAAGCATTCTTAGAAACCATGTGACTACACGACATGAAAATTATGACGTTCAGTCAGCATTTTATAAAAAGTTAGGCAAAGAATTCCTTAAAATTGATATAACTGATCTGCAGTGCAAGTTATGTTTTATGTCCATACAAAACTTTGAAACCTTAACCTACCATTTAAAGAATGTTCACCAACAGCCTATAAACTCCGATGCACAATTGGGTGTATTGCCTTTTCGACTTAAAGACGGCTCAATTTGGCAATGCACAATGTGCCCAAATATATTTAAAGATTTTGTATCACTTAATAAGCACACATCAGAACATTTTCAAAATTATGTTTGCGATACTTGTGGTGAAGGTTTTATTACTGAATCTGCAATGATTGCGCACACCAAAGTTCCCCACGAGAATAAGTATAGCTGTAGTCGTTGTGTAGCAACATTCTGCACGTTACAGGAAAGAAATATCCATGTTAAAACACAGCATACATCTACTCCTTATATGTGTGTGTACTGTAATGACAAACCACGCTTCGCAAATTGGGAGCTAAGGAAGAAACATTTGATGGAAGTTCATAATTATAAGACGGGTGCGGATAAATACGAATGTGCTACTTGTCAGAAATCGTTCAAGACAAGGTCAGGGAAATACAATCATATGGCGAGGACCCACAGGATAAAAAAGGATTCAGAACTTAACTACTCATGTCACAGCTGCCCTAAGGCCTTTACCACGCAGTTGTTTTTAGACAAACATGTTGCGAAGAAACATTTTGATTAATCTTAACAAAACAATGAATAACTCTACTGTATTATAAATATTTTTTTATACCATGTTACCTGAAGACGCTATAAAAATTATATGAGCCAAAGGACCTTACATTAGTTGACGGATGTATAGAATGAAATAATGACATGGTTCTTTTCTTTTTTTAGGACCCACGAAGGATATTGAAGGACTCACAGAGAAAGAGAGAAAACAAAAAAAGGGGTTATTTGAAAGATCCGTTAAACATAACCCACAGCGACGTAATGCTGTATTGATTCTTAGGCATTCCTCAGCTATTCCTTTCAAAACACGATTTAATAGAATACTTTGTTCATATTGCCATGATGAATTCGAACCTATGGAGGCTCTCAGGGTTCATATTAAAGATAAACACACTAATGCTGATTTTAACAGTGCTTTCTATAAAGTTGTTGATGATCTCAAAATTGATATAAGCCAGTTCAGGTGTAATTTATGTTCTCAAGATATAGAAAATGTAGAAACATTTATGATTCACTTATCTCGGGATCATGGGAAATCAGTAAACTTCGAAGTACCTTTTGGTGTCTTACCTTACCGACAAAATGAAACTGGTGCATGGATGTGCCTGCATTGCGATAAAATGTATCCCGAGTTCTCCCAAATGAACGGCCATTTACGAACCCACGCTAAAATATCTACTTGTGATAAATGCGGGGCTACTTTTCTCTCGGAGCATGGTCTTAAACAACACGAGCGAAACTTTCAATGTTACAAAGCCACCTACAAGCCTAGATTTGGTAAAGCGTTAAAACATAAATTTAATACGGAAATAATCTTACAATGCTCAACCGCTTGTCCCTTCAGGACTTGGGGTCAGAATTTTAACTGTGTTTTTTGTCGAGTTCAATCAAATGATCCAAACGGCTTGCGTGCCCATATGGCAGCAAGACACGCTAATTTTGATATCCAACTTGTATTTAGTAGAAAGTTGCGAAAGGAATTCCTAAAAGTTGATATAACAGACCTACAATGCAAACTTTGCTTCATACACATTGATACATTAGATGATCTTTTGACGCATTTGAAGAATGACCACAAACAACCAGTAAACGTGGACGTCCAGCCTGGAGTCCTTCCGTTCAAATTAAATGATGGCTCCTGTTGGAAGTGCGCTATATGCAAGATACAGTTTTCTGACTTTATATCTTTAAAAAAACACACTGCAGAGCACTATCAAAATTATGTTTGTGACACTTGCGGAGAAGGTTTTATAACTGAAGTAGCACTCCGAGCGCACACAAAGATACCTCACGATAACAAATATACTTGTAGCAGATGCGTCGCTACATTTACAACTTTAGAAGAGAGAAATGTACATATGAAAACGCAACACACTAATCTTCCCTATATGTGCACATATTGCAAGGATAAGCCAAGATTTGCAACATGGGAGCTAAGAAAACGACATTTATATGAAATTCATAATTATAAATCTGGGGCGGAAATGTATGAATGTACAACTTGTCATATGATGTTTAAAACTAGGTCTCAGAAATACCATCATAACGTTAAAGTACATAGGACCAAGAAGGAAATAGATTTTGGATTCTCTTGCGGTCATTGCGCCAGAGGGTTCACTACAAAGCTCTCTTTGGACAGGCATATAGCAAAGAAACACTTTCATGTCTGATTTAGGTTTTTATTTATTTATTGAAACGCTTATTTTTTTTAAATTGTAACGTAACTTAAATTATCTTGTAGGCAGATCTCAATAATGACTGAAAAACGATTGCTTAGAACCAGAAATCGCGGGCTCGATTTATGTTTTTACCTTAAAATATTACTATAATTTACAAATACTGAACTATTTTCGAAATGATCCACAAACTAATAGTGATAATATAAAGAATATAATCAGAATAATTATATAGTATCTATAATGTTATTTATTAAGTGCAGCTACAACTTTATTAAATGACTGAGTCTTAATAGTTTTGTTTTATTTCATCATAGCCTTGTCATTATATCATCATCGTAATGTTTCAAATATAATATTTACATTGAGTGAAACGTTTTCGGAAATAGAGACTACATTGAATCTGTGTTACAAAACGTTTATAAACTAAATTTTATATTCAATAAATTAGTTTTAGTCGTAACAGCGTTTTTATTATTATTATGAATAAATGCAGAGGAAGGGCGATTATGTAATCTGTAACATGTAACTGGATAAGGATATGGAAGAATTGATTAAGCTTTCTGTTTTTAGGAAGAAGCAGACAAACAGAAAATATCACTGATAAACATATCCTTGATGAATCTCGAATCGATATTGACTCAAATATCAGTCAAAAACGAAAAAGACCCTTGAGTGCAAGGTTACAGGCAATATTTATCACTAAAAAAAATGCAAGCTCTATACTTGATTGCTGGTCTGGAATCCCATTCAGATGGAAAAGAAATACATTCCAATGCGCGTACTGTGAAGATAAATTTAATGAATGTTCAGATTTAAGAGCACATGTTAGCTTGTGCTCGACCCAGTACAATGTTGGCAATATATACAGTAAATTTAAAGAAATGAATTTAATTAACATGGATGTTAGCGAGGCTGTGTGCCGTGTTTGTGCTGAGCCATTTACTGTTGAGGAAATGCGGCAACACGTCATTCAACATGGATACGAATTTGATTCTTCCCATCCCGACGGTATCATTCCATTCTGTCTTACAAAAGAATCCTGGGCTTGTGTCTTATGTCGTGAGACATTTAATAACTTTCTGAAACTTTATGAGCATATGAATACACATTACCAGCATCACATCTGCCCGATCTGCGGTAAAGGTTATATGACTAGACCCCGATTAAGAAAACATTTAGAATTGCATGTAACAGGCACGTTTCCTTGTGATATATGCCAGAAAGTGTTTACAAAACGCACAGGCAGAGAAAACCACAAAGCATACGCTCATGCTAAAGGTCCGCGGTACGAATGTCCTCAATGTAGTATGAGATTTAAAGATTATTATGATAGAATGAATCATTTAATGCAGGTTCATAGCGAAAAAGAAGTAAAATACACTTGTTTACACTGTGATTTGTCTTTTAAAACAAGTGGAAAAAAAGCTGTTCACGTTAAAAAAGTTCATTTTTCTCGCCAGAGTGATTTCAGTTGTCTCTATTGCAAGGCTTTATTTAGGACAGCTTTTGATATGAAAAGACACATGATTACACATAATAAGAAAAGCTGTACTATTTGCGCAGAAAACTTTACCACAATTAGAGCATTGAAAAAGCATTTAGCGAGTCATTAGTGCGATCTGCAGCGATTGAGAAGAAGAACTGTTAAACAATTTTTAAATAACTAAATCGCTTAAGACTCATCCTAAAATAGAGGAGTTTATATTAAATATAATAATTGAACTATAACCTGCGTAAAAAATATCTTTTTAATAAATGTATCAAAACGGTATGACTTTTATTAATGTCGCAGACAGTCCAATACATTTTGGTACAGCAGTTTGTAACTCAATGTTGTTTCTTTTTAGGGACCGCTAATGCGGATATGCCAGATTTAGTAGGCGTTAAACCGATTCGCAAGTTAAAGGAAAACGTCTGCGCCAGACAGATGCGCCGGCGACGAAGAGCCAACAACGAGTTTCCTGAGGAATCGGATAAACGTATTGCGAAAACTATGATGCGCAGAAACGCTATAACTCTACTGGAATGTTCCACGGCATGGGCGTTCCGCTGGTTCCAAAGCGCATTTTACTGCTCCTACTGTGATGATAAATTTATCGAAACGTTACAATTGCGGAAACATGTACGAACTCTTCATTTAAACCATGCGCCTACAAAACATATCTTCTCTAAACTTACCGAAAATAACATGTTGAAAATAGACGTGTCAGACTTACATTGTCGGATCTGTGACACTAAAATTGAAAGCATTGATGTTTTGAAGAAACATCTGATGTCAATTCATGACAAAAAAATTTACACTAATTATAATGATGGCGTTCTTCCATTCAAGCTTGACGAAAATCGATTTAACTGCCAGAAATGTTCCTTAATATTTACGAGTTTTAGTAAAATTAATGAACATATGAATACGCATTATCAAAATTATATCTGCGACACATGTGGGAAAGCATTTGTATCTAAGTCACGATTTCGAACACATGTCCAATCTCATGAGATAGGTAGTTTTCCTTGCGGAGAGTGTGACGAAATTTTAGAAACAAGAGCTGCTAGAATGTGTCATAAGTTAAAAATTCACAGAAATGGCATTCGTTATACGTGTCCGAGATGTCCTGAAGTTTTTACGACTTACTACGCTAGAGCCAAACATTTGGTCGATGGCCACGATCAGCAAAAAGTTGATTATCAGTGTTCGTCTTGTGGAAAAATATTTCAAACAAGCTGTAAACGGACAGCGCATATTCGTATGATTCATAGTCATACAGCTACTGAAAATAAATACAGATGTCCTAACTGCTCTTGGTATTTTGTGAGCAAGTCTAAATTGAAAAGACACATATCAACCCATAATAGTTACGAAATTATCAATGATCCCTAATAAAACGCGAAATAAATTTAAATATGGTAATTTATTTTCTAAAAACTATACATAATTGAAAATGAACATTGTTTTCTTAATTTTTGAAGTTATTTCACCAAGTTACAATAATTACAGATAAATACACTGTAGTCGCAATATCAAAGAAGGCACTAAGTCTCACGGAGAATTTTCTTTTTGTTTTTAGGAACCATCAAGAAAGTCCTTTGGAAACGAAGACGAAGGCCATATAACGATCATAGAGATAACGCGGCCACTATCATTGAATTTTCTAACGTATGCCCTTTTCGTTGGAAACGGGGTGCTTTTGCTTGCTCGTACTGCCCAAGCACCTTTGGTCATTTTAGAGACGTTTATAATCACACTCGAGAACATACTAGTCGAATAGACGCCATGAGATACGCCAGACCTTACGATAACATAAAAATCGAGATAAGTAATTTAAAATGTGAGATTTGCCACGACCATATAAGCAAGTTAGAAGATTTAAAAGATCACTTAATTAACTTACATCAGAAGCCTATCTTAAAGCACTTGGGTTTAGGGGTGACTCCTTTTATATTGCAAGATAAGGAAATGCTCTGTGCACATTGCGATGAACGATTCTCGTTATTTTCAAAGCTAAATAGTCATATGAATCAACACTATCCTAACAATATATGCTTTCATTGTGGGAAGTGTTTTACAGCGGTACATAGGATGAAAGCTCATCAGCTGACTCACGAATCAAACGATCAGGATCTTAAATGCTCAAAATGTGATGAGGTTTTTGAATCGCGGACTCTTAGAAACTATCATATGAACACAAAACATACTCCTGTAAATCGATATAGATGCCCTTTTTGCAATCTATCCTTCAAACGTTATTCAGATAGGTTACGACATTTAAAGGAAGTTCATGATCAGAGCGTTGAATACCCTTGTCATTTATGTTCAGCCGTGTTTGCAATGTCTGACCAAAGAACTAAACATATCAAAAATGTTCATATAAAGCATAAACAATTTCAATGCGACTTTTGTCCAAGTAAATTTGTTACTGCTGGACAGTTGAAGAACCACATGGTTAAACATACCGGCATACGAGAATTCCAATGTGGCGTCTGCAAAAAAAGTTACGCGCGGGCTAGGACATTGAAAGAGCATATGCGAATACATAATAATGATAGAAGATTTGAATGCGAGTACTGTAACAACTCTTTTATCCAAAAATGCAGCTTAAAAAGCCATATAAGAACTCATCACCCTAATGTCGATACAAACAAATCTAGAATAGAATAGTATATATTGTAAAACTTTAATACATTTTTATTTTGTCTAGCCTGCTTTTTATTTTATTATAAGTTTTCTTAAAATTTATTAAAAAATTGTAAGTTATAATATTTATATACCTCAAGTATTTCTGGAACTATAATTACCCACATCAAATTGAATGTTCTTAAAGCTACCGACAAAGGAACCTAACTTATAACTTCTTATCACCCTACTTCATAAGCTATCTATCGAAATATACTTTTAATATATGTTAAAAGTTCTTAGCAAAAAAGCAATTATTTTATCTTTTTATATAAGTAAACTTGAATGCAACGGACAACGGGAATTTCAAGAGCCTATATTGGATATTTTTTTTTCTATTTTTAGGAAGAAACTCAGCAGATGTTGACTCAAAACAGCAAGTGGAAATAAAACTTGAAAATAATGTGACACTTGACATCATCGCCAAAGCGGAGGTTATAGAACGGAGAGCTGAAGGCAATGAAAGACGAGCCGCTTTTAGAAAAAATATAAAAATTATTATGACTTCATGCACAGCGTATCCGTTTAAATACATTAAAGGAACATATTTATGTTTCTTTTGTGAAACCTCTTTCCTAGAACCAGAGAAATTGAGGGAGCATACACAAAAAATACATACCGACAGATTTTTTAAATTAAAGAAATATGAACCTTTAAAAATGGATTTTTGCACAGCAACTTGCAAATTATGTGGCATGGAAATAGTTGATTACACATATTTAAAATCGCATTTGCGCGATCATGGAAGACCGTTGGATGATACACACGGAGAATCTATTTTACCGTACAAATTAAGCAAGGATGAACATTGTTGTCAAATATGTGGAAAGCGATACGAAATGTTTCTAAGTCTTCACAGGCATATGAATGACCATTACGAACACTTTATTTGTGAGACCTGTGGCAAAAGGTTTGCTACTACACAGCGGATGCTGAACCACTCTCGAACTCATGAAAGAAGAGATTTCCCATGTAAACATTGTGGAGAAATGTCGACATCTTATGCGGCTTTGTACACACATATTGCTAAAGTACATAGGTTAAATAAAAGATACAAATGCCCTATATGCGACGAAAAGTTTGCCTCCTACAAATACAGAATAAAGCATTTGAATACAGTTCACGGAGAAAAAACTACCTTATTCCCTTGTCCATCGTGTCCAAAAGTTTTCGATCTCTGCAGCCGAAGAACTGCTCACATCAGATCTATTCATTTACAAGAAAGAAACCATTCTTGCTCTGTTTGTGGCATGAAATTCTTTAGCAATTATGAATTACAAGAGCATAGTGTAAAACATGTTGGTGCAAGAATTTATCAGTGCGATGTGTGTAAGAAATCGTATGCAAGACTTAAAACTTTACGTGAACATATGCGAATACATAATAACGATAGGAGATTTGTTTGTCCGGTTTGTGGAGCATCTTTTATTCAAAAATGTAGCTTAAAACAACATATTAGAGTTCATCATCCCATGCAAGTTAAAACCGACGTGTTTTAAAATATTTGACATAGGTTGTAAAATCAGTATCCGCATGGTAGTTCTAGTGTCAGTTTGTATATTACTTTTCACGTTGAATGTATAATTTTCGTGCACTTGCAATAATGCCATTAGTTATAATAATTTTCTTTTTGAATTTCAATTGAAATAAACTTTTTCATTCAATAATATTTGTTTCTTTTGGAATAGGTCGGCAAGTTAATAGGTCATTGAAAAGAGCTCATGCGTTTAAAACACCAGTCATACTAAATCCTATGTTCGATTTAAACATTTTTCAATAAATTCTAAATAATTGAATACTTATATTTTCAAATATGCATTCTGCATGATACTCGTTCATAAACCACTTTTTTATTGCTAGTCTGCATAATCTATAAAAAATCCTATACATCGTTGATATTTTGCAAGAGCAGAACGCCTACGTGTAATGATTTTTAGGCAATGACCCTGATGATCTTATGCTGATGATAAAGTGACAATATAACCCTGTCACTAAATAAAATGTTTCTCTTACTCATCTAGTAATTAATACCTAGCGAACAAAATAATGATATTCCATTGAATGTTAATATTGGCAATAATATTGACTTGAAATGGACTTTGAAAAATAAACTGTTACTATAATTGGAATTAGTGAAACATCGCATTGTGCTATATGTAAAGATAAATTTGAAACTGATCAATTATTTAATGATGACATGACAATTCTCGATTTAAAATTTATTTGCACTTGGTGTGGGGTAGGTTTTGGAAAAGTCCAATTCTTGAAAATCAGACATCTACTCACTAAATTGGTTTCTTGCTATGTGTTCTTCAATTTATAAAAGAGAAGATGCAAAATGCAGCTTGAAATCTAGTTTAAAATCTGGGAAGACATGTTATGGAGTCGTATATTGAAAACACATTTAATGTAATTAATTGTGATTTCGAGTCCCTATATTAAAGAATTGTCTGTTTGAAAAATACTGTAACTTTATCTTGTTATTTATAATAATGTGTTCTTGTTAAGTTAGAAGTGTAAAACACGTGTTTGGGCGTTCATGGAAACTATTATCTAATTCTACGATATCGTAATTAATGAATATGCATGTAATTTATTAAGAATTTTACGCTCATGCACGTGTTTTATCATTTTTAGGTGAATTTGACGAAGATAACGGGCTACATGCTTTGAAAAAAGAGACTGAAAACGAAAATGTGAGGAAAGTTAATGATGCAGATGCCATAAAGACAAGAAAACGAAATGCCTGCCTTCTTCTAGAAAATACTAGAATCTATCCATATAGGTGGACGAAAAATTTGTATGTTTGTTTTTACTGTGAGCAGCAATTTTCGGATCCTGCAGATTTAAGAGATCATAATAAAGCAAATCATGATTCACAAACTTATTTACAAATAAAGGAGGCATGTGCTAGACTTAAAACACACGAATTTGTTAAAATTGATATAACAGAATTAAGTTGTAAATTGTGTATTTCTGGATTTAACAATATGCCGGATTTAAAACGACATTTGATTAAGGACCATCATGTGAACATAGATATGAACACACAAGACGGTCTGCTTCCCTTCAAGATAACAAAACACAGTTTTCCTTGTGCTGTTTGTGATGAACAATTTGATGAATTTACAACATTAAACCATCATATGAATGTGCATTATCAGAATTTTATATGCGAGCAGTGTGGTGCAGGGTTTATGACGCCAGATCGTTTAAGGTCTCACGCCTTTACACATGAAACTGGTGCTTTTCCTTGTAATGTTTGCGAAAAAATGTTTCGATCAATGAATGCTAAAAATGAACACTACGCCACCGTTCATAAGAAAGTTAAAAGACATCGATGTCCACATTGTCCAGAAACTTTTCACAATTATTTCCAAAGGAACAAACACATATCTTTAATTCATGGAATGAAGTTAAAAGAATTCAAATGTACGCTTTGCTCAAAGGTTTTTACATCTAGTGGAAAGTTAGGTGTTCACACGAGAACTGTGCACTTGAAATTGAAAAGACATGCTTGTGATCTTTGCGAATGGAAATTTTATTCCAAATCAGAATTAAAAGATCATATGATTCGGCATGGTGGTGAGAGAAAGTTCCAGTGTAATATCTGTAAGAAGGCGTATGCTAGAAAATGTACTTTAAGAGAGCATATGAGAATACATGAAAATGATAGAAGATTTGTTTGCACAGTGTGCGGTGGATCTTTTGTACAAAAGTGTAGTCTCAAACATCATGTAAAAGTTAATCATCCATCTGTGAAAATAAGTGAATTTCAAAGTTGAATTTCCTCGTTTGTATTAATTATTTTCCAAAATAAAGACTTTGTCATTTGCGGACGTTTGTTTTTTCAAACTTTTCACTAAATATGTTTATAAAATAATATATATTATATTCTTGTACTTAGTTGTAAGTCACACCGTATAAAAACTAATATTATTTCGGCTTTTTTAAATATCATACGACTATATACGGGCTATGGACTAACGTGCACAAATTTATTTACCAGTGTCACTGCATGTTCAAGATAAGGAAAAGTTCAACGAATTTATTTCTGTTTTTAGGCATGGACTCTTTTTCGACGGATATTCCGACGCCGGCTAAACGGATAGTTCCACTTTTTCAAGTGGCATACGATCGGAGCCTCTGTAGACCTTTGGGGACTGTGACTGCCTTCCGAAAGTTACATCTAAAAGGCAAAGTTAAATTGCCGTCATCTACAACGATAAAATCTTTAACACCGTCTCGTAGTCCATCGCCTACGTCATTTGGCAGAAGATCTCCGTCCCCAAATAAAACCTTGTCTCCTATTATTTCAATCCCAAGAAGTAAAAAAGTACAATCAGATTTCCGACAGAATGCTTTGACGGTTTTTGAGTTCTCTACGGTATATCCTTTTATATACGGAAATAATAAGTTTAAATGCTTTGTCTGTGCACAACCATTTCTCGATATTTCTGTTTTGAGACAGCATATGAATGAAGAACATACTTTTGCACCATTAAAAAGATTATTAAACAATCGAAGGGAAAATGTTTTAAAAGTTGACGTTGGGGAACTTACTTGTAATTTATGCAACGTCAAGCCGAAAGATTTATTACAGCTAAAATTCCATCTAAAGGAAGATCATCAAAAAACGATTGATCCAGATTTGCAAGATAACATGATACCATTCAAACTAGAACCACAAGACGGTTCATTTAGATGTGTGATATGCGAGGAAACGTTTATTAAAGTCCGTATATTAGTAATACATATGAGCGTCCATTTTAGTAATTACAGCTGTGAAATTTGCGGATCAGGTTTCATGACTTTACGTCTCATGAAGAAGCATCTAGAAGTTCACGAAACCGGTAATTTCCCATGCGAAAAATGTAATAAAGTATTCAGCACTCCTTACAAGAGATCTCTTCATATACGTGGAGTGCATTTGAAGCAATACCCTCGTAGATGTCCAATTTGCCCTGAAAGATTTAATTCGAATTACAGAAGAACCATTCATCTTCAGGATGTTCACAATCAGTCCACTCGAGTCCATAAATGTGAAACATGTGGACGAGGATTTAATCTAAAATACCATTTGATTTGCCACACTCGATCTGTCCATCTACAGGAAAGGAACCATCAATGCAAAGTGTGCTTGCAAAGGTTCTGTAATAAAGAAACTTTGAAACGGCACATGGTAATACATACTGGTGAAAAGAATCATAAATGCGATTTGTGCGGAATGGCATTCCTCCGTCGAAAGAATTTAAAAGATCATATGAGATTGCATGATGTTGTAATGAATGCCTAGACGTTGGTTTATTTTGGCAGTGATACAATAAGATCTGATAAAACATTCGTAATCCTCTAAATTTTTATTTAGTATAATCAAAACAATACTCGATAGCACTATTCTTTGAATGTAATTATTTATTTAGGGTCAGCGGCGGTCACTTTTAAAAATATTATAATTATGACTAATATACAAAAAAATGTAATTGAATATTTAAAGTTATTGTGTATATTAATGCATTCCAAAGGCAGTCAGCATTTAGACATCGGTGATTGTTTAATTTTGAACTCGTGGCACCTTGAAATCTTTTCTCATAATTTTTATTTCGGTCACGTACCGTAAGATGTCAACGTTCCATAAATTATACATACTTTTAAAATGTATGCTGCATCTTATTAATAAATACTTATAAGCTTTATATGTGTGTGTATATTTAATAGGTCAATAAATTTTAGTGAATATTAATTTGTTACTCATTTAATACGTGCTACTCGTAAATAAGGCTCCAGACATATTTCTTGATCTAATTAAAATGAAGTTTTCAGGCCCATCTAAAAATGTTTTACTTATAGAAATAGGAACAATCGAAAAAAAAACATTATTTATCAAGAAAATTGTATAATATAAGATTAAATTAATAAAATAGTTACGCCAAACTCTTGTTTTCAGGCGTCTTCATACAAACAAATAAGTCAATCACAGTAAAAACTAATGATGGAAGTAAAATTCAATTAAACCTTCTCAAACATCCAATCGATATAGAAGATCTTATTTACGAGAAAGAAGTGCATTCTGAAAATAACGACCAAAGTTTAATGGAAGAGCCATTAATCAAAAAAAATAATATTGTGCCTCAAGATTTCAACCATTCTACCATTTCAATAGTTAAAGTACCTGTCTCTCTCGACGATTTTGTTTTTAAAAATTCAAATGATTCTACATCTGTATCAATTAATTTGAAACTAATTAAAAGTAGAATTCCAAATTTTATTACCAAGAGAGCATCACTACGATCTGAAACTTGGGAACAGAATGCTTTAACTTTATTTGAGTTTTCACATGTCTATCCTTTTATAGACGTATGTAGTAAATATAAATGTATTGTTTGCACTCAAGAGTTTTTAGATGCTGCTGTTTTAAAGGAACACTTAACCACATACCATACAATAAAAGAGATGAATCGTAAACTGAGTAACAGAATACGA
This sequence comes from Ithomia salapia aquinia, assembly GCA_028829205.1. Taxonomy (NCBI): domain Eukaryota; kingdom Metazoa; phylum Arthropoda; class Insecta; order Lepidoptera; family Nymphalidae; genus Ithomia; species Ithomia salapia. The sequence continues at coordinate 824,295 of JAPOND010000136.1, read as the reverse complement.
GACAGAACAATCAAAGTTGATGTGTCATGCTTGCAGTGTAAGATTTGTGAAATATGTCCGCCAGACCTGCCAGCACTAAAAGTACATTTAAAATCTCACGGCAAATCTATAGATCCGGACTATCAAGACAATATTGTACCTTTTAAATTAGGAGGTAACAATTTTGAGTGTCAAATTTGCTACGAGCCTTTTCCGAAACTTCGATCAATAATCATACACATGAGCAAACATTTCAATAACTACACCTGTGAAACATGTGGGTCCGTATTTATAACCCTGCATCTCCTAAACAGACATTTAGAAACACACAAAATCGGAAATTATCCGTGTTTTAAATGCAACAAAGTATTTAGTAATTCCAATAAAAGAGTCCGTCATATTCAAAGTGTACATCAGAAAAAAATCCGAAGGAAATGTCCAATATGTCCAGAAAGATTTATTTCGAATTATCAAAGGACAAAGCATTTGCGCGTTGCCCACAATAAAACTTCGGGGTCACTCAGATGTGAAACTTGTGGCAAGGCGTATGAAATGAAGAGTCAATTGCTTGTACACATAAGATCAGTTCATATGCAGGAAAGAAATCAAGAGTGTTCGATCTGTAAGTCGAGATTCTTCTCGAAGAATAGCCTGTCTCGACATATGACTATTCACACTGGCAATAGAAATTTCAAATGTGGGTTATGTGATAAAGCATACGCGAGAAAGAAAAACCTAAAGGATCATATGAAATCTCATGAAGATGGCAGTTCGTGTTTTATGTGTGGGAGAGACTTTGGTGACAATCCTTCTTTGATGCTACACATGACCAATTCCCACTCAGTTACACATGGTTAATAAAAATAAATGTATATATCTACGTATAACTATGTTCTTTTGTTTATTAGCAATGATTTTGTTGAATGTTTGTCTAGAGATAAAAACAAGTCACGTAATTGGTTAGTATCGTTTTGTAGTTCTGCACGGATTTTTAGTGAGCAGTCAGGATTTTAAAAACTGGCCTTTGTTTTCAGTGATACCGGGCACACAGCGACCGACGCCAAGAAGCAGTATATGGCAAATGACTATATACGAACGGTTAAATGCCGCAACTTTTCTAGAGTACACGACAATCAAGCCATTCTTTTATCAACAAGCTAATTTCAAGTGCTTTTATTGCACAGAAGTGTTCCCAGAAATTAATTCAGTTTTAAACCACACTAGTTTCCATGCCGTCCCCGATAGGACAAACTTACTCAAACAATATTTAAGAAAAGGCAAAAGAGTAATAAAAGTGGACATATCTTGCTTGAGCTGCAGAATATGTGATCAAAAGCACACGGATCTCGATGATGTTAGAAAGCATTTAATAGCTGCTCATAAAAAGGATTTCAATTCTGCTGGAAATGGTCTTATGGCATATAACTTAAATATAACGAATGGTCTTCTGTCGTGCCATAAGTGCGGAAAGAACTTCAACTCTTTTTTCCTCCTCAATCGCCATATGAATGTGCATTTTAGTGTAGTATGCGAAACTTGTGGTCTAGGGTTCATCTCGCATCAACGTTTGATAAATCACAGAATAGTCCATCAGAACGGAGTGCATAAATGCGATAAATGTCAGGAAGTTTTCCCAACAAAATTAAAACTCAGATACCACATATTTAAAAAGCATGAGGTAAGTGCCAAGCGTACAAAACCTCTGAAATGTCCACATTGCTTAGAAAGATTCGCTGAACATTATAGAAAAATGACACATCTCAAAGACGTTCATGGAATAACGTTTTCATTTGAATGCCAAGTGTGCAAATCTGTTTTTCCAACAAGAAGAGCTTTAACAGAACACACGACAAAGCAACACACTCAAAAAATACAATGCAAAGTTTGTGGAAAATGCTTTGGTACGAAATCCCTACTAAAAATGCATATGCGAGGTCACACAGGAGAGAGGAATTTCTTCTGCAGTATTTGCCAAAAAGCGTATATGCATGAGCGGACTTTAAGACAGCATATGCGTGTCCATGGACCGGTTTGGAAATTTTCCTGTGATGAATGTGGAAACGGCTTTCACAATCGCAATGATTATAATAAACATGTAAAACAATGGCACCCTCAATGGCAGTTTAGGACAATTGTGAAGAATTTCGGTACCGAAACTGTTATTTAAATTATGTGTGAT